>PVKE010017498.1:0-30623 GCA_004027555.1 Craseonycteris thonglongyai
AAAGTTTAATTTTAATTGGTTTTAATTAATTCATATTTTAAAAGCCACATGTGGCTAATGGCTACAATACTAGACTGCAGAAACTTGAGATTAGAATTCTTCCCAACAGGGCACTGCAGGAAGCTACTATAAATCAGGTGGTGTTTACACATGAGATAAAATATATTAATAGTAGCTATGTTTAAACTAAACTGTATCTTCTTAAGAACGGAAACATTTTATTTTTTATACCTTTAAACCTGCATGTGCTGCTTAAAGGGTGTAACATCTTGCATAAACCACAGAGATAATTTTTGAATGAATAAATCCACATGGACTAGGCAATTGAAGTTTTAATATGAAAACTCATAAAAAGCTTTATCAGAGACCCGTATTTTATCATAAGGTACATACTGTACCCTGCATTGTTTGTCAGGTTTAAAGATGTGTTGCATTTTTCTCTTTCCTTTTTCTTTTCTCCCTTCTTCTGAATTTCTTGCTTCATTGGTCCTATTTATGGGAGGAATACAGGGGACTTATTGAGGATATAAACCAATAGTTCTCAAAATGTAGTCTCAGACTAGCAGAATCACCTTGATCTTCGTAACTGTTATGAATTCAAATTCTCAAGACAGACTCAAGAATGATGAAAGATAAACTTTAGGGGTGAGATCCAACAATCTTTCTTTAAACAAGCCCTCCAAGCAATTCTCTCATACACCCTTCTGACCCTAATATTGCTTTGAAAACAACAACAACAACAACAACAAAGCAAATATAAGTTGAGGTAAGGCGTTAATTTAAAAAATTTTTCAATTTGTCATTAATTTAGCAGATACTTACTGAAGACTAACTATCGGAGGCCCCGGTTCAGCAATTACTTGACATTTCTAAGTAGCTAATGGAAACCTGTTTCACAGCTTCAGAGCAATGCTTTTAGTTTGGCAGCATGGTTCTAAAAATAATGTCCTGCTTAATGAATTTTCTATCATTCTTCTCCTTAGAAGGTGAAAACGGATAATTTATTCAAGTTTCTTTACATAATCTTTATGTGATCTCACTTTGCCTCTCAATTTGAATTGATGGTAAAATATCTATGCTTCTAAAAGTGTTTTAATGAATAGTATAGGTGTTATACATCCAAGTTGTCACAGTGCTCACCTACTGGTTTATCTTGAGAGCAAAAAATAAACTTTGCTTGAAACTCACACACTAACATTTTTGCTCTTTTATTTTATTATCTCTTATTTGTAATCCCCCTTTCTCTTTTTTGTCTATCTCCCAATACCACATAAGAGAATATTGCATGAGCTCTCTTATTTCTCTTACTCTTATATTGGAAACTGTGACGCTCAAATAAAACATACCGTATTTAATACTTTCTTCAGTTCCTAGGAATCCATTCCTCATTTCCCCTCACTATTTCACTAAGTTCTACATGGTTGATTTTCTGTCCTGGCTAATCATTTCAGGCTTAAGAATACCATTCCACAAAATAAGAAATTTTAAGCAGAGGCAGAGTGTAATAAGAATAGCAAAAATTCATATATTGAGATAAACATGTAAAGCATCTCAAATAGTTCTTGGCACACAGTCAACGTCCAATAAATGTAAATTTCCTTCCTTTCCTTAATCTTAAACAGAAAATATTTTGTAGAGTGTATCAGTGGAGAGCATTTATATTCATAAAGAGTTATATCTCAACTTCCTGCATTACTAAAGATTTGTTCAATAGCAATTGGCCTCAGTAGGTAAGGCAATGGCAATACAATTGGTGAGTTATTGCACTTAAGTAAGACTAGTTGGTACTTTACACACTGAATGTTATATAATTGTGGACAGTAAGACTCAGATCTTCCTTAAAAGAGATGAAGGCAAGGTGCATTTGATACTGGACAAAGCATGGCAGAGCAGAAAAGAAAACTGAATGAGATGGAAGAGCCTCTCTGTGAGTAGCCACTGTTTCATATTACCAGTCTGAGATGAAACACCGTATTCAAGGGGACCACATTAAAGACAAGGTACACTATACCAGGATTTCCAGGTGGCATTCTTTCTCAAAAATACTCAGGTAGCTTAGGTACAGATCAAGAAGATGCGCCTCAGTGAATTCTAGGGACTCTATACATGAGATCATTTCAGATGAGGTTATCAGGCATGAAAAGAATCACTCTTGTTTCAGCTGGATACTATTCTAGAAACTGGGAATCAGAGACACAGCAAAATGCCATTAAGGAAGACTTGTCCCCCACACAATGAATCACAACTAGAAAATCTTAACCCAGTAGGGCTCATACTCATATCTAGCACACAAGTCATTTCATACTCTTTCATCCCTGAGTCCTTTTACAAGTACAAGAATCATACTAATTTTACCACCAGGTGTGTTTCCCCTTAGCACAAGTGCTTGACAAAAATGAGTCTATTGGTAGCTTATGAAATAAGGGCCAATGCAAGTAATAACAAACAACATTTGTCCAATGAGAGGCTGTGGAGAAAAAGGAACCCTCCTCATACAGTCCTGTTGGGAATGGGTACAGCCACTATGTAAATGAGTACAGTCACTATGTAAATAGGTACAGCCACTATGTAAAACAGTATGGAGTTTAAATGAAAAATTAAAAATAGAATTACCATATGACCCACTAATTGCTCTTCTGGGTATATACCAACAAAATTTGAAAACAACATTTATCTATAAAGATTTATGTACCCCTATGTTCACTGTAGTATTACTCATGAAGGCCAAGACATGAAAACAATCAAAGTATCCTTTGACAGATGATCAGATAAAGATGTGCTACATATATACAATGGGATATTACTTGTCCATAACAAAACATGAAATATTGCCAGTTGTGACAATGTGAATGGATTTTCAGGTTATCATGCCAAGCAATATACAAGTCAGAGAGAAAAGTCAAGAAGCATATGTGGGATATAAAACTGAAAGTAACAAAAGAACAAGACAAAGAAAACTCCTGGTCACAGACAACAGTTTAGTGGTTATCAGAGGGCAAGCGGGTGAGAAGAGGGTGGTAGAAGAGAGTAAAGAGAGTCAAATATATGGTGATGGAAGGAGAACTGACTCTGGGTGGTGAGCACACATGCAATAAATATACAAACGATGTATTACTGAAATGTACACTTGAAACCCATATAATTTACTAACTAATGGCACTCTAATAAATTTAATTTAAAAAAGAAGGCCCAGATTGGGTGCAGCATAAAGACTGCTACCTAAGAGATTCCTAATGCTTGGAGCAGTGGTTCTCGAATGTTAGTGCACATCAGAGCTACAGAGTTTCTGAGAACACAAACTTTTAGACTCCAGCCCTAAAATATCTCATTCAGTAGCTTTTAGAATGACCTGGGAGGAGTATTACCCAATTTAGAAACAACAACAACAACAAAAAACAGTCAAAATTACTTTTAGGTGAGTAAAAAATAACGTTTTTGTATGTGTCATGCAGAATTTAGGAAACATTTATACTAAAAATCATTCATTATTTATCTGAGTTCAAATTAAACGGGATGTTCTGCATTTTATGTTGCAACTCTATTTCCATGTCATATTATTGCACTACTTTTGAGATTACACTTTGAGAACCACAATTGTAGTGGCATATAGTTCCATGTAAAACCCATTGCCAACTTATACCTGTCATATATTAAATAATATCCATCCACATATCTACACACACACACAACAGGACTTTAGAGTGGAAGCTTTGATGAGGCATCGAGGGACAACCAGCATCATATTTCGAAAGAGACACTGGCTCATATGCAGTAATTATTAATACAAAGAAAACTCTTAAAAATAGATCTGTACTATTTACTTCTCTTAAATCCTCAGTCACATAAAGTGTACAAAAAGACAGTATTAAAAATTTGGTGACAACTTTCATAAAAGTTTTCTTTGGAGAGAGTTTTTTATGAATCCAACTAGCCACTCTAAGAAGGAAGGTGAAGCATTACGCATTGAATCCAAAAACATGATAAGACAACTTTCAAGAACAAGAACTCAAGAAGCATTTGGGGTAGAGGTTTTGAGTTACACAGATATTGGGGTTCTTAAGTGCATAATATGAATAATGAATTGAAACTGACTTGAAGTGACTAGCATGTATTTGGTTTTATAAGATGAACGAGATAAGTCAAGAGGCTGCCAAAATTTTTATCTGGAGTTAATGAAAAAAATAGTTATTCTAAACAAATAAACTTCAGTGAGAGTTGAAAATAAAAATAAAGTTGACTTTAGTATTAAATCTAAAGCATTCCTATCATTCAAAGGAATGGTTCTATATATCAACTAGGTTAGCTTTGTTTATTCATTAAGTCATATATAGGTCCACCAGCCTACGTACCCAGCTGATAGGGTTCATTCTATAACATGAACCAGGATAGTCTCAAATAATTACTATTGGTGATATTAAGATCTCTTAAGCTGAATTAACCTGTTTTAGCATTAACAGAAAACTGTCTAGCCTTGTTCATGCTCCATGAACCATCAGATTCATCCCTCACATGCCATTCTGTCTTCAGCACTTACTGTTGTACATATTCTTGATCACTGTATATTTTTTAAAAATAATTTCATTATTTAGAGCAGTTCAGACTTACAAAAATTTTGCAAATACAGTAGAGAATCCCCATATACTCAGCACTTGCTTTCCCCTAATTATTAATTATTAAATAAAGTCCATGCATTATTCAAATTTTCTTCATTTTTACCTAATGTGCTTTCTCTGCTCCAGGATTCCACCAGGATCCCACATTACATTCAGTTGTCATGTCTCCTTAAGCTACTCTTGGATGTAATGGTTGCTTAGACTATCTTGTTTAAATGATCTTGACTGTCTTGAGGATTATTAGTCAGAAATTTAAAAAAAATCTCTTACTTGGGACTGATCTGATGTTTTCATCATGACAATACTGGGGTTATGTGTTTTGGGGAGGAAGACCATAGAGGCAAAGTGCGATTTTGATCACATTCATGTCGAGGGGACTTATTATGAATGTGCGTTAACACTGTTCATGTTAATCTTCATCACCAATCTGAGGTAAGGCTTTTCAGGTTTCTCCACTGTACAGTTACCCTTTTCCCCTATTTCCATACTGTAGATCTTTGTCTAAGGCAGAAATTTGTACATAGGGTTTCTGTTGCATACAGATTAGGGTGTGTAGTAGATGAGTGTTTTTGTGTGCGTGTGAAAGTGATTGAACCTGGCATAGGTTTTAAATAATTCATGAACTTAAATCCATCATGGCTTCAAAGAATCATTTTAAAACTCTAGGAACTAATGGTGGGATCTTACAAGGTGAAGAGTCTTTCTCTGCAGTGTGAAACATTCTCATATTCTGTGAATAGGTGCTCTAGACCACATCCTAAGACCCTATCTATCATATTCAAATTGGGGTCTTTAAGAGTGGTTTCACTTATATAGAGTTGCAAAGAGTAGTTTGCCAAGAGTTCTTCCTTCTGTATTTAAAAGTGAAATTGATCTTCTGAGGGTAATTGCTACCCCAGAGAGTATTTAATAATTAGCATTGCTTTAGCAACTCATGCCTCTGGCCCTCTGTTCATGGGTTCCTAATTCTTACTTCTAAATAATTTAAAGCTGAATGCTGTGGTTTAGAGGATATTAGTTGCTGTTTCTGATAATGAGTAATCTTAAAGATGCTCACTCTATCAAAAATGCTCCCTCACACTTCTTGAGTCAACAATAACATCAAATTTATTTTATTTCTTAAAAATTTCTAATACTCTGCCTATGCCATCTCACTCTAAAAACAGACAGTAACCTCATAACTCATTAAAGTTGTCAATAGGTTTCACGGGCAAAACACCAGCTGGTAATTGAGGTGAAACAGCAAGGTGTAACTTATTAGAAATGGATGAGTATTTAAAGCCTGAACGCAAAACCGTAGGATAGAAATCCACAAAATTAAAGCAGATGATCACTTTTTAAAATGTACTGAACCACATTCCATGAGTATCTAGAGATTTATTATAGCTAATAGCACTGGTACTATATAAGCATATAAATTTAAAATTACACTGTTTAGATTCTTTATAAAGGTAATTTAACACTGAGAAAAGTCATTCTATGGCCTGCCTGAAAAGCAACTGCTTTTGAGTTAGTCTCTCAATTTTCTCACCAGATTTGCAATTTGGGTTTTCTGCGTTACCTTCAGAACAAAAGAACAAGTCATTTAACAATATAAGATTTGGCATTATTTGGTCAAAGCCAAGACGTTTTATAATCATCTCTATCGTATTAATAATTAGGAGTGAGAAAGATGATGAAATAGATCAGAATTAAAAATGCTAAATGGAGTTCCTCTCATCTCTTTCCTATACTACATTAATCATATAATTTCCTTTACTTTTTTAGAAAACAAAAAGAAGAAAAATGGGAGGGCAAACTGTGGTATTAATCGTGAATGTAAAATATGAGCCAAATTAAAATGTGAAAAAAGGTGGATTTTAACTAAATAGATTTCTCTAACTAATAAGTAACTCATAGAAGTTACAATAAATTTCTCATCTCTTTTAGTTATTTTTGAGATGATGCTTTCCTGTTTGTATTGCACATTTGCACATTACTGAAGGCTGAAATGAATATCTTCCTCTACATATCTACTCTTAATACTTCACTGTGTGTGTACATGTGTATAATGATCAAAAATATCCTGAGAATATGTGCTTGATCACTCAGTACTTGACTTGAAATAAATCATTATTCTAATTATACAATACATTATTTTCAATTGATCCTTTAAAAATGATCAAACACTAGATATAATATTGATGTTCATTAATTTAAAATAACATTGATGATCCTTGAAGTCTGTTTAATGCATATAAAAAATTCAATATCCATAAACATTCAACAAATATACATTGAACCCTTCTATGTAGCAAGCACCACGCTATATATGGAGGTATAAAGAAGAGCATTCTAAACAGTCTCTCCAGGAACATATATATAATGACTGGGAAGTGACCTTAAATAAAAAGTTATAAATATAAGGTAATTATAATAAATGCCCAGTACATATGGATGAATGAGTAAAGAGAGGATAAAATCACAGGTTCTTGTGAGACATAAAAAAAAGGAGTTAAATTCATCTATATAGTGAGGTATGTTAATATGGAAATGATTCTTTAGAAAGTAATATTTACATCAAGAGAGCAGAAATAAAAATAATTAGCCAGGTGAAGGGATGAATGGAATAGGGTGGTGGTTTAGATTTAGAGGGAGAAATAGTTCCCTGAAGTAAGAAGATACACACATGGCCCAATCAGAAGTGGTGGTTTGAAAATTAGAAATATAATCAGAGAAACAATTCTGAAAGTTTTAATTTCATCTAAAATCATTGCGATCTCTACAACTAAAAAAAGCTGAACAAGGCAATAAGAACTGCGTTTGTTTTTTCAAGTGTGTAGTTCTGTGCTCTGAAATGTGTGAGAAGCTGTTAAAATTTTAACCCTCAAAAACTTCCTTAATAGGTTGATATTAGATACATTTTTCAGAGGAGAAATTGGAAGCTTGAAATGTTCGTCTCCAGGACCACCCAGCTAGGGCATAGCAGAATGGGCATTTATTTACACCTACATCTGTCTTATTCTGCTATTTATTTTTCTTCCTTCCCACTGGCTCACTTTCCCCACTTCTTCAGTCTTTAATTTAGTACAACTATATTCTGCTTTTTGTCTCATGAAGTCAACACTCCTGACTCTCTGGATTGGTGAGTCAATATCTTCTCTTTCGCACTTGAAACTCACCTTCCCCTCATAATGAGGAAATGAGTCTCCTCGCTGTCGGTTTTTAACTGAAATGCTTAACAGATGATTAATGCCTATGATTACAGAGTAGTGGAACAAGCTCTTGATTTATTCCAACCTGGGAGGGAGAGGGGAAATAAGCTCCGTATTACACAATCTTAAGGGTCAAGGATTTATCTTAAATTTCCTATCCACCCATATCCACTTCAACTTTTATAGCAGAAAGAATATCACAGATAAAGTGATATACAACTGTCTGCATGTGATCTTAGCTTATCAGAGTGGTGCAGGGTAAGTTCTCTGGTGGAGGAAAGAGAAGAATCTCCTTTATCTCCATGAAAGTTCTCCATCAAAATATAATGTGGGAAAGCTGGGATGGCTCAGCGGTTCAGTGCTCACTTTGAAGCCCCAGGGTCTGAGGATCAAATCTTGGCCCCTGCCCATGTGGACCCATATGCTGAACTGGGGTGGGCTTCCCTTGCAGGAGGCCCCCCAGCCCAGTTCCCACCCTGCACGGCCCCCACCCACCTGTGTAAAACGAAACCATGTTGAAAACTGATGACATACAGCTATGGAGACTGTTCTGGGCCCTACCACTTCTCTCTGGCTCTCTCTATCTCTGTCAAAAACAATAAAATAAATCTTTAAAAATAAAACAAACAAATCAACAAAAAACCTGATGTTATTGATGTAACTGCTCCCTGCCCATTAAAGTGAGTTTTATTGTCACATTTGTCAATTGGAATCAGTTCTACTAAGAATGACTGGATAATTATGCCATTCTAGGAGGGTAAAAAAATGTAAAAACAAAAAAACAAAGTCATACTTTTCATTACATAATTTAGAAACAATGGATATCCTATACGTTCCAACTTGACCAGCATCTAAGAATACTAATTATTTATAACATTTATTTTTATTCCATGTGAAGTTACCCAAATTTCTTGTGCGAACATAAGAATATTTTATTTAGATTTTATATCAGCCTTAAAAAAAGGAGATCTTGTCATCTGTGACAACATAGATGTAACTTGAAAACATTAACTAAGTGAAATAAGCCAGTCATAGAAGAACTAATAATACTGCATGACTCAACTGACATATCTAAAATAGTAAAATTCATAGCGTACAGTGGTGTTTGCCAGGGTCTGAGTGAAGGGGGGTAATGGAATGGAGCTCTTAAAATTAATTTTCTGCCCCTGTTCTTGAAAGAAAGCTCCAGGTTCAAGCTGGCTCAGACATAGCATTCAAGAGTTTGGTCTCATGCGTTTAAGAAAATTCCCACACTGAAATGGAAACAGAAAAACTTCTCTGAAAGTTGCTTAATTTCAGTTACTATATTTGAGATGTGAAGTTAATTCTCTGAGTCATTTTAATAATCTGTGACAATTAAACAATAAGAAATTCTAAGTAACTTGATCAAGTACAAATATAAAATTATAAAGGTAAGAACATACAAGTTTCTATGCAGCATATACAACAAGTATTTTGAACTCTTTTCGCACTGGATTTCTCTGAAAGGACTAATTATAAACATTATTTTCTTTCTGTTTTCTAAGCAGGATGAAGATTAAATGATTCTATATGGGAAGATCCTATCACAGAGCTAGTTTTTTTCTGTGCATTGGCAATATTATAATCTTAAAATCAGGATATGTGATCAGATCAATTTTTTCATTTAGAAGCTAGTTTGTCTAAAAAGTTTTAAATTGTAGAAATTACTTTAGTTATTCATTTTGACTAAGAGGTTTAATTAAAAAGAATAGAATTCCAGGAAAGCAAAATTGTCCATTAAAGCCAATAATTATATTGCCATTGCTTTTATAGAATAATCCCCTGAATAAGTTGCAGCCCTTTGCTCAATCTTATTTTAATTTTGTTAGGCAATGGCCCTTGTACCTCTTCCCTTAAAAGATACAGCTTAAATAGATTCTTGCCATTAAAAGGTTTTCTTTAATGGGATTCCTGCTGGCAAAAGGGCTCCCACTATATTCTGAATCTGGGTCTCACTGATGCCTAATAGAGGTTTGATTTTCAAAAGAGATAATTCAGTTGTGGTTAGAGTGCAAAAGAAAAACTGCCAAATAGCACATTTAAGAGTTCTCATGACATTTTAGAGCAGGCAATTCTAGCTACCAGACAATTCAAAAGAAATGAGACCCCAGTATACCAAGCAATGTTTTAAAACGTTTTAAAACCCTTTCTTCATTTATGATAGTAGGCCCAGTTACATTGTTAGCAATATAATGGTGCTGATGGACATTCTATATACCGTACTTTTTTCTATATGTAGTCCTTTCCCTTTCTAATAGCTATTAATGGGTACCATTCCTATGGAACTAATCTGTCTATAAAACTAGCCAGTCAGTCTGTCTCAGGCTTTCATACTCTCATACTCTTCCTGAAAGGGTATTTGTTGTTGTTGTTGTTGTTTTTTAATTTCTTGAGAATTTCCCAGAAATTGAGTCATCCTTAGAAAAAAAAAAAAGCACAGATAAATATAATGACTAAAAAATTCAAACTATCTTCTATTTACTGAGTATTTCTTCTAGAATAATCACATTTTATAATTGAAACTGAATTTTTATTGCAATGATACGAAAAAAACCCAGATATATCCATCCTTTCAATTTTTTTTTTGTTAAGGAAACTGAGTCTCAACAAGATTGGCAAAAATGCTTAGGTATACACAGCCAGGGTGTGGGACAGCTTAGATAGAGCTCTAAAATCTGTATTTTCTCCCTTAGTCACAGGATCTCAAAGCATCATGAAACAACAGTCTTTTTCCTTAAAAATGCAATAGGAAGAAAATAAGCCACTAAAATTGTGTTAAGCCACTACAATTAGTTGTTTTATTTTTTCTCAGCCTGTTTCTCACCTATAAAACAGAGATAAATGCCTATCTCTGAGGGTTGTTATAAGGCAGATATACAAGGGGAGAACCCCCCAAAATGAAGTTTATTTATAAAAAGTTGTGTATTTATGCTTCCATGTTTAAACTTTAGTCCCTTCAAACTACTCTCCATTTGATGCAATTCACCTATTGAGTCACTTTTCTATTGCTCAGAACATTTTTTGAACTTGTCAATTTTGATTGACTTTTAGTACTTCTGCCATGTGTTTGTTTGATTGTTTGTCTTGTTTCACCTCCTGTACATCAGCAAAACCTTTCCTTTAAGGACTTTTTTCTTCCAGGGAAACAAACAAACAAAAAGTCATTGGGGGTGAGATCAAATGAATAGGGAGGTCGGGGCATGGAGGTCATGCTGTTTTGGGTCAAAAACCGCTGAACACTCAGCGTGGTGTGGGCAGGTGTATTGTCATGTCGCACATTGTTCTTGTAAATCACTCATAGTTCGTTGGGAAAATGTGTTGAAAGAGTCTCCAAAATATTCACCATAACCAAGTGCAGCATATCACACCACTCCCAGCTGGGACACTAATGCAGATGGGTTCCTAGAACATTCACCTAGTGGAAGAAGCCTGTACTACAAGGGGCCCATCCCCTGAAAGATAATTTGGTTTTTTTTGGGGGGGGGGGGTACTCTCTGATATGTACCTGCCTAAACCAGTGCCTGACACATAATAAATATAGCCTATAAATTTGAGATGTGACCCAGTCTAGTGGTTAATAGTATAGAACTTCTTGGACATAAATCCTAACTCTACTACCCGTTTACATAATTTTTTTTTTACCTCTCCATATCTTAGCTTTACCTGTAAAATAGATTTAATAGTAGCACTTACGTGATGGGGTTGTTATAAAAATTAGTTTGTAAATGTACAGTTCATGAAAAAGTTCTCAAGTCTATTTTAAGGGCTCATAATGTTAGCTGTTAATAAATGACCACTGTTACTAAATCTAGATGTGTATCCTGCTGTTTCTCAGAGAAGTGCCAAGCACCCTCCACTACTCCTCCTTTCTTTCCTTTCTTTCCTCCTTCCTTTCCTCCTTTCTTTCCTCCTTTCTCCCTTCCTTTCTCCCTTCCTTCCTCACTTCCTTTTTTCCTTCCTTCCTTTTCCCCTTCCTTCCTTCCTTTCCTTTTTTAAAAACATATAAGTGCTGTCCGGAAAAAATCTGGCTATAAATGCCTTTATTTTTCATATTTCATGACTGGCTACTTTCAGAACAGCCCTCACACTATGTATTTGTTTGTTTTCTCTCACTTATCTTTGCTCCGCCTTCATTTCCTTCCAAATGTTGGGATGTTTGTTTTCCCCAATGTACTGTGTTATGTTTTCCATCTGTGCAGACTGGTTTTGAAGATCTGCATTAATAGATCAAGGTAAAGAATCGACCTTGCTGGAAAGACAACCTTGCTCTTCAGACAGCCTAAGTCCTTAGCTGCTTGTGGAGTCTGGAATTGGTCTCGTTTCATATTTTTCCTCTAAAAAAGATCCTGAGCAATTGACATATTCACAAAAAAGACAGACTCATCACTATGTAAACGTTCCTATGGATTTACTACTATTTAATTTTAAAAAACAATGAAGACAGGGAAAAGCTGTCTGGGAAATTCCCCTTGACTTCTTAAACACCATTAAGAGAAACAAACAAACAAACAAAAAAACAAACAAACAAAAAAAGACATATTTCCATTGTTTGGCATGTTGTACCTTCCACTTCATTCCCTTGTATTGGCAGTTTCATCCATTATACCTCAGTGATTTTTGCAGGATAAAATATATTTTGCTATTTTTGTGGGATATCGACAGACAGAAAGTTAGTTCAGTGTTTGATGCCACACAGGCCAAACTGTTTTTTGTTTTTGTTTTGTTTTATTGTTTTGTCTCAATACAGAGGAATAACAAAAATAATTAGAAAATATTTTAATGTAATACATAAACCTCAGGGTCAGCAAGGTTCGATGTTCTATGACACATTTATAATGTTTAGATCAGAACAGTAGTGGCACAGTGTGGGGATCCTCTACAAACTTCTTTTTCCTTCAATAAAGCAACTTAGAATTAGATTCATAACTAATCAGAAGGAACATCTGTAGTTAAGCAAAATCAAAACCAAGTAAATTGCCTAGTCTGCTGGCAATTCGTATGTTTTAACTGAACATATGAATTCTAGTTTTAACTGAAGAAAAATTAATGAAATAGTCTTGCTACATTTACACTATGAATTAAAATTCTTAGATTAGCTTTAAATACCTGTTAATAGTCAGGAAATAATTTTCTGCTTAAAATTATCTTAAATTTAAGTTTTTTTTTCCCATTTCATATTTTTCTAAAGCACGTATCAAACATGTTTATTTCCAAGCCATGTGGAGTAAAATAAATTACGTTTTAGAAGCTGCTACTTAACTGTGCTACCAGAGGCAGCTTTTATTTCTTAAGATGCATCATGTTAAAGGTAATCTGCAATAAATATAGATTCATAACACAACAGAAGCTGTTGCAAAAATGCATCTTAAAATCAAAGTCATTCACGGAACTCTTATTTGAATGTTTAAAATGAGTTGTAGAAATAGTGAGGTGAACCTTTTTGCCAAAGTATAAGTGTGGACTTTAATGATACAAAATACATGTAAAATGAACAAGAAACAAAATGAGTGTAGTTCAGACGCAGAAATCAAATGTGATTTGTTTTTGGTTACTTTATAAAAGGCATTATTTAAAGGGATATTTAATAATTCTTCTTCTCTCTTTAAAGAATGGAATCTTTGAATTAATTTTATTTTGATGCTTTTAGAAGAGTCCTATGTGAGATGCTATAGTGACTATGTCTTGTGACTATGTTTGCTGCTAGATGTCACTATTGTTTCAATCTTGTTCAACTCTAGGACTGAGAAAGGAGGCATTTGGTTGGTCATCCTTGGTTAGCACGTGATTTGTGAAAAGGAAAACCTCTAAATGCCACTTGTATTAGGTAAAAAATAATTTAATGCATACTCAGAGTGCACACTAGAGATTTGATTTCACTGCAAATCTCTTAATGACACATTTCATGGTTTGATTATCAACATGACAGAAGATAGTAGAGCTAGTAGGCGATGGATAATCTACAGTTTTGAATGTATAATATCTAAGACTACTGCTAGGTAACAATCTAAGTATTAAGAACAAATGTTTTTTTCTTCCTCTAAACCTACTTGTTTGGTATTAAAAATACCCCTGTATATCTGTTTCTTTTATGTATTTGATCTATTTTTATGTGTATATAATGGAATACATTTTTTCTTCTATGCTATACTATTCCCTGGGGAACTTCCATGCGTTTCTAAGTATAGTGTTCTGATATAAGTTACTAGAAGCTTCTCTGCTCCCTCCAATTGGAAACCATCTAGAATATTTCCACTCCTCAACAGAGTATAATATAAACAGCACCTAAGGAGAAAAAAACCAAAACAATAGTAACGGATACTTTACAATATATAGGAGAAGAAACTAGCTCTACAGAATAGAAGTTGCACATGTTTGAATAGTGCGTATGATTTTAACCTAACATTATTTAAATTTTCTTGCTAAACAGTTTACTACTTACTTATAGATTAATAAGCAGGGTTATTCTGATATCATACATTGTCTTATAAACAATGTAGCACATTGTTAAACCCAAATAGAAGTTTTTTGTTTTTTTTTAAGAAAAACAATTATAAGCATTCATGAAAGGCTCCCTATATGAACAAACAAAAACAATGTTCCTATGATTCAAGAAAATGTTGTTATTTAAGGCAAAATGGGAATTACTCATAATTTTTTGTATGAGATCAAGAACCCTCAATCCTTATAATTTAGTGTGGAATCTGTCAGGATTTTGTTGAACTGCCATACAAAACACATTATTACAGATTTATTTTTATTGTTTTTGACAGAGAGAGACAGAGAGAAGGGGGAGGTCCCAGAGTCATCTCCTTAGTTGTACATCATTAGTTTTTGCTATAATTTCACTCCACAGGTGGGCGCCTATCTGCACAGGGCAGGAACCTGGCCAGAGGCCTCCCACGTGGCAGGTGCACCCCTGCTGCGGGTCTTCTACAGGGGAAGAATGCCCAGGGCAGGAGCTGAACCAGGGGCCTCCCATATGGGAAGCTAGTCCCTGTGAGTACCAAACTGGAGGCACAAACCAGTTCAGCATATGGGTCTGCACAGTCAGGTCTAGGATATGATCCTTGGACCCCGGAGCTGCAAGACGAGCACTCAACTGGCGGAGCCCTCTTGGCACCCCCAAACACATTATTAAGTATTTGATTTATGCAAAATAATAGAGGAAATAGTATTTTTGCGGTTGGATGAGGTAATTTGGTATAGAAATAATATCAAATGAAAGTTCAACATAATGTGATCTGAGGTACTGCAAAAGTTTCAGAGTATAAATAGCTTCACAGGATACAATCTATGAGTTGGGAGGCTTATACCATTTTTCTAAATTAAGTAGTTTGATTCTTATTTTAAGAAATAAACCTTCAAAACACATAGTTTGAACCATTCTTGTTTTTAACACAAATATACAGATCAAAATATTCCAATTTATCTTTATATCGAACTGTTTTAATAGCCACATATTTAAAGTATTACACAAGAAAAGATTTCCTTTGCTAAGACCTAATGTGATGTGTTTACGGCACTTGTCTTAGGAAATTCGCAACTCTCTCTCTCAACTTTTGAAACTGCTCTGTGGAATGAGGAACCTGGCCAGAAAGAGAGGACTAATTTTCAAATCTCTTAAATTTTGTACAGAGATAGGAAACCAAAACAGGAGGGACTGTGTCAATGCAGACCACTACAGGACCCCACCCACCCATAAACCTGAAATCTGACAGAGCAGTATTTCCAGTTTTTGATTGTGAAGGGAGAGTTGAAAAGTCTTACATTTATGATAACACAAAAGCACAAGATCATAAAATGTGATGTAGGGAATCAGACTACTGGCCTAACCCATTTACAACTTCTACTTTGATCATAATTCCCCAAGATATTTTATAGAAGAACAAGGCTGCTCTCATCAATACACCTCAAAAAAAAAATCTCAAAATTTTCTAGCAATATGCAATATATTAAAAGTACTTTCATATATATATATATATATATATATATACACACACATATATATATATATATATATATATATATATATATATATATATATATATATATGCTATTTTCCTCTGAAAATAGATGAGTTTTTGCCTTGGTTATACATACTGCAATAAAGAATGAAAAAGGAGACACTAAAAATTATTCCAGAAGCTGCATTAAAATGCATATTAATTCTACTTTTAAGGTATCTTAAAATGAATCAGTGTTCATCAAATTTATGATGATAAAAAGTTAATTAAAACAAAAAATAATGCCTTTGGAATTAAAGTAAAATAATTCAGTTCTATTTCAGCTTGTATAAGTGCATATGATAGGTGGAACCTAAATCATGCTCAGAATGCCAGTTGCATAATAGGGTGAAAATTCAAGGTTTTTTTGTTTGTTGATTTTGTTTTTTTCTTAAGATTTGTTTTATTGTTTGAGAGAAGGTAACAGAGAAAGGCTGAGAAAAGAAAGGAAGACTGAGAGAAGAAAGGAGGGCCCAGAGCAGTCTCCATAGTTGTACATTATTAGTTGTGACATGGTTTCATTCTACACAGGTGGATGTGTGCCTGCATGGGGCAGGAACTGAACTGGGTGCCTCCCACATGGGAGGCAAGAACCTTTGTGGCCATCCTGGCAGCTACCAGCTGTGTTGCACTTCAGCATAGGGGTTTTCATGGGATTCGACTCCTGGATGTTGTGGTTACAAGGCAAGCACTCAACCTATTGAACTATCTTGAAATCCCCAAGTTTTTCAATATTCCAGCCTTGTTGCCTTTTCCATAAAGACTGGCATTGCACAAAAAGTGGTGAACACAGACTAAGCCATGTACCCCTTTACTGGTGTAATAATTTTTTATGTAGAACTTACTGCAGATTATAAGAACTATAATACTAACATAGAGAGTTTGTAATTTTTAGTTGAGACAAACAATGACTATCTGATAGTTTTGTTATAATCTCATATAAAATAAGAACATGAAAAAACTTCGGCACAATATAATCCACCCAATAAAAATGTCAAAATAACTATTATTATGACTACTCTATGCTTACTTGTAATTTATATTGACCTAGTCTAGACTCCTTGAGGAGGGTGGTTATATTCTTAATTTTACATTCTAATTCCTAGCAGAGTATCTGACACTTATTAGGGAGCCAATACGTCTTAGAAGAAGGAAGAATACAAGAGTACAAATAAGTACATTCTGTTAGGGTACCTTAGAGATTTGTGCCATGTGAATAATAAATACAAGCATTGGCATTTATTGAAGAGTCTTGAATTTTAAGAAATAAGCACAATTTGAATAGGTAATGAAATCAAATTATTCATTATTGTTTATTTGCAAGTCAGGTCAAAAAAATGAAATGGCTAATGAGTATGCTCTTTAAAATATTAGTTATATATTAAGAATTGTGGCAGACTTCTCTAATAACTCATTCATTACTTAATCAGCAATGTTAAAGAATGCTTTAAATTAACTAATCAGTGGTGTATTTATCTGCATATTATAGAAGTTATATTCTTAAAATAAATTTAGCCTACTAGGTGCCCTATTACTTATTATTCATAAACCAAATAAAACTTAGTTTGACTTGTAAGGTAAATACTATGTATCTGTATTTAAGGAATTAGGTGGGAAAATACTGAGTTGATACTATACATCTAAAGTTTAAAAACCAAGAAATATTGTGTCATTTGAAGATGTCCTTAACCAAACTTTTATACTTTTCTGAGTTATTATTTTTATCTTTTTGGAAATGATTTTGTTTGGATAGTTTAAATCTTTCTAGCTTCTTGTTGAATGGGGTATCTGCTCATGTATTATACACAGGGTGGAAGTAACCATATAATTCTTGTCGAATGGCTGTCCAATCTCTACTGGTGAAACATCCAAGGTAAGGAAATTATCATCTCACAAGACAGTTTGACTTTCCACAAAACTTCAATTTTTTATAAAAGTATTTCTTAAAATACCATAAAAATCTGTTTTGTTTTTTCTTGTGCCTCACAAGTGTTGATCATATTTTATAGAGAAATAGAGACTTTGGAATATTTACTGAATCTATAAATTACATATTTATTATTCTCATATATTTGAAAATAGCTTCCATTCCACCCAATATCCTCTCCTCATTATACTGATAAATTCTATGCTAAGTATTCTTTGAAAACTTATTGTTCATGTGATCTTCTTTTTCCTGGAACAAAGCCCCCCATTTTTACATTCCAGGCAAGAATATTTTTTCCCCAGTAAGAAGTACCCTCCTTTAGTGCTTCTATCTAAGAACTTTAGCATTTTATCACAAATCTAAAGCCTAGCTCCCAGGTGCAATGCTGTTATGTAGAAAAGAATTATATGTCCTCCTTTCAACCTTCCTTGTGAAAACAGAATAATTAATTTTTTTTAAATGAAGCCACATCCCTTCCTCATTGGCACAGTGCAAGTTAACCCAGTGAGCAGTCTTTCTGACTCTCCCTGCCCTACACAGGACAGAATTGTGGCAGCGGTGGGACATCAGAAATGGTCCTCAAGTCTCATTCCCCTTGCTGCTTTGCTACGATATGGAAATAGTCATAAACATTATAAGGTACAATGAGGAGGATAAATCTCTGTCTTTTTAGAGATAGTATCAAGAAGGAGAAATTCTGGAAACTAAATAGTGGAAGGAGGGCCACATGAACCAGAAGGTCAGCAAAGACTATGAGATTTGAGTTATAGTGAAGAGCATTACCCATATCACAGAATGGCATCCATAGTTGCACATCATCGGTGTTTTCACATAGTTTCATTCCACAGGTGGGTGGGGCTGCACAGGGCAGGAACTGGGCCGGGGTCTTACCCCGGTGAGAACCGAAATGGGGGCACTCCCCAGTTCAGCATATGGGTCCACACGGGCCGGGGCCGGGATTCGATCTTCGATCACTGGGACTGCAAAGTGAGCACTTAACTCACTGAGCCATCCCAGCTTCCCCCACAATGTAATCTTTTGAATGAATACAATAGTATTTTTTTAATCCTTACCACTGCATAACATAAAGGTTTATTCCCAACCATAGACAGATTCTCTCTAATAAAAAAAAGAATAGAAATTTTGGAGACTGAATAAAAATCCTACTTATGTGATAAAATTACCCACTTTTCATTATTTCTTGCATATAGAACAGAGCTAAGCATGACTATTTCAAAGGGTTTATAAAGAATAAATAATATGAAATGTGCCAAAGCATATATTAATAATAATTACTAATAAATATTAAGTTTCCCTTCCCTTATATTTTGCCTCATTCTCAGGCTTTTTAAATTTGTTGTACTTTACCTTGACCCTTTATTTAATTGTAATACTCTATGTCTAAGTAGGCTTCGTAGCACTCTTCCTTTGAAAATACAAAATAATTGCTCTAGACCTGAAACACAAGAATCTGAATTTCTGTGTCTTGCTCCCATAGATCTTACAAAACGCAAGACAGACATATGTGAACACTGGCTTTATCTTACAACAGGTTAAAGCTGGGATAGACAGGCCAATTTTCCACAGAAAGTGAATTCTAATACTATAAGGTTAGTACAAAATAGTGGCACCTTAGAGCCATATCTTTTTCCTTTTTGCTGCTTTTTCTGCTGGAAAACATAATCTGAGGGTAGCTATTCTTTTCCTATTATTGATTTTTCTGTACTTTCATTATTTTGGATCAGGTAAATGCGGGTTTCTTTTGTAGGCTTGCAGAAGGGACATATCAAACAGATTTACAGTCTCCCAGGAGACCAGATGTAAAGAGAATACTTAAATGGTGGTGAATAAACAGATAAATATCTAATGGCATAAAAGCCAGACCCACTTCTTCTATTTGATCAGAAAACTCAAGTGTTAGTGTAGGTAGAAATAGAGGCTTAATTATTTATTTCAGGAAGCCTGCATCTGGCAAATGTGCTTTTTATGTGGTAGAATGTTATAGCAAAAAATAAATAAATAAATAAAAAATAAAGGAAAATGCTTCGGAATTACATAGACCTAGGTTTGAATGTGTGCTATGCTATTTTGTTTACTATATGATTGTGGGTATTTTTACACTCCATGGGCCTCAGTGTCTTTATTTCTAAAAAAAGATAATTGTAGTGCCCATATCATAGAATTTATATGTATATTAAAGGAGACGATGTATGTAAAATATCAGATAATTTGTCAGATATGAGTATAACAGGGACTTATCAATAGGTTATTCATTAAAAACACCCATTCATTCACTATTCAACGAATATTTGTTGAGCGTTATCTGTGTCAGGTGACAATTTAGATGCCAGAGTCCACTACAAAGGTCTTGCTCACAAATAAATATGTAAAAACAATATATGAAACAAAAAAACTCAGCATATGAAGTGGTTAGAATTTACAAGGTAGTATTATTTCAGGTCAGATAGTCAGGCATCCTGAGGCTATGGTATTAGAACCTAATGGCACAAGGAGGCAAGTTATGCATATAATGAGAAGAGTGTTCCAGAGTAAAGAGCAAGTACAAAGCCTAGAGGTTGTACTGTACTGCCAACGTTTGAGAATATGAATACGGTTGAAAAGAGTGGTAAGTGAGGTGTGAAAGATAGCCCATAGCAGGATCATTTAAGGCTATGTTTTAAATTTTACTCCAAATACATAGTAAAACTCCCCTGGGGAGTTTTGAACAGAAGGCTGCCCAATGTACCTTTTAAATTCCTGTATTGAGAATAGATTATCGAGAGGCAAGAGTGAAAGCAGGGAAGCCAAGTGAAGGCCATGGGAGCAGCCCAGGCAAATGATGATGGAAATCGGTTCTAGTAGCACCGATAAAGTTTGGTAGAAATAGTGAGGTTCTGGGTAATTCTAAAAGCAAGGTGGACAAGAATTATTTGATGAAGTATATCTGTATTGGAGAGAAAAGACATATCAGAAATGAAACTGAAATTTTGTGTTTACTTTGAATTTTTAAATACATGCAAATGTTGAAAAACACTACACTGAATTTGATTTACTCATCATTCACCTTCCACAACTTGAACACACAACCAAGCTTGCTTGACACACATTCCCTATCCATTATTTTATACAAACTTCAGATAGTCCATTATCTGTCTACAAATACTTCAATATGTATTTCGAAGATATGAGGATTTAAAATTTTTACCAATAATACCATAAAACTAATACCACTAAATTAACACAATACTACCAAGCTAACAGCAAAATCACCAAAATCTGTTTAGTGTTTACATTTGTCTGAATAACTTAACAAATTGTTTTTGCTGTATGTTTATTTGAATAAGCATCATTAAAATATATATAATTTATTGATATGTCTGTTAAATCTGTTGTGACGTAACTTACAATTTTTAATCTCTCTCTCTTTACTTTTCTGATTGCAGGTAATTTTCTACATATCCTTTAAATTGAAAGATAGAAACTGAATATTTGCTTTCATTTTTTGGCTCAGCTATTTTATAGAGGTGGTGGGATTTATCACCATTAGGTGATGAACAACATCTTGTTCTGTCTTTTTGTAACGGTATTAGTCATTAATTATATTCACCAGATCCATTAATCTGAAAATTCAAACTTTTTCTTCATTTTTGGCTAGAATATTCTATAAAAAGATCCTTTCTCTCAGTAACTTATAGTCACCTAGAGGTACAGATACACACTGAAATCTTTTATTTTTATTGATTCTTAAGTGTCCCCTATAAGTGAGTAATGAGGTTTATGTTTGTTTGTTTGTTTGTTTGTTTGTTTGAATAATGATGAATTTATAAACACATTTGATGTTCAAATTGTGTCTTTAACCATTGAGAGTTCTTTCACTTTGACATTTGAGTCATTTCACACAAACTTTAAATTGCTTCCCTTTTTTTCTAGCCTGACAAATACATATAGACTTATCAGTATACTTCCTATTACAGATTTAGAATTAAACGTTTCTCCACTTGGTTCCAATTCCTTTTAATTGGAAATAATATTTGAAGAGCAAAATCTAGAATCTGGAGATATCATTGCCTGGATTGTGCACCATTTCTAAGCCTTTTCAGTGGACAGAGCCAAAAACTGTGTGATTTTTTTAAAAGATAAAATCATTTCAAAGCTCAGATTACAGAGATTTTATGTAACGATATTAATTTGTTCACACTATCTCCTTTTAACCACTATAAAAACGTGATTTGTAAAAATATCAATTACTTGTTATCTCTCACAGCATATGTGCATGCATGCACACACACTAGTCTTAGACTGAATGCTAATACTACCCCCAAAGATATAATCACCAGATGGCAGGTTACAATATTTTTGCTTGCCTTTCTCTTTGTCCTAAAAGACTATATAATCAAAAAATTGAGGATAAAAGTCACATGGAATATTTCTCTATGGGTAGTAGGCTACCAAATGGACACAAATTAAGTTCCTTTATTTCATTTCTCTTTTGAGTTTTTCTTACTCAAAAAAAATTATTTAATTTTCTTGTTGTTTGCAGTAATTATATACTCTATAGTCTCCAGGAACACTGAATTAGAGAATACTAAAGCACTTTTCCTATGGGAAGTACAGAGTTAGGTTCCTATAAGCCCCTGGTCACATTATTGTCAACTGATCAATACCTAACCTTATTTTATGTGTGTTTTCACACCCAAGTTAGTGGAAAAGGGAGTTGACCAGAGGAATACTCTGAAGTCCCACTTGGTGCTTGTAGTTGTGGTCTTATATACTTGGAAGTGATCCTGGTCATTCCTTGTGGTTATATGTTTTCCTTAGACACTTTAAGTTTTTTGAGGATGGTAAAGACCAAGTAAACTGTTAGATGTATCAAAAATTGAAATTTTGTGAAGTAGAACAAGGGAGAGAGTATGTCAATATAATAGGAAGATACACATGAATAAGTGTAGAGCAATGGATAATTGAATCTAAGCTAAGTAAGAAAGAATGTGAGAATATCTCGAGGAATGGGTAGTTAGAATTTATAGGAATAAAGATTCTGTTGGTATAAATTGGGTCACTTGTACTGACAGAATTTGGTGTTCAAAAAGCACAATTTCTTACATTATGATTTTCAAGGTGGTATAATTTTCTGTTAAAACACAGTTTGGGACAGTTCTCAAAATCTGTTTTTAATGTGATCCAAAATAAGAAATACAGGCTGTGTCAAAAGTCAGATTGAAACTCACTTACACTTCGGAACACTCAATATCTACTTTGAAACATACTATGTAAATACACATACATATATGAGGTCTGTCCAGAAAAAATCCAGCCACTGTTAATGTAACAAGAACAGTTTGCACGACATCAATGTAACCTGGCAGCCAAAGAGAAAAGGGACTAGAATGCGCATGCGTGAACAATGCGGCCTTCACTGTATTAGTCAATGGGGGTACTAGACACTGTTGAGTGAAAAAATGTACACAGTAGCCATTGCATTTAAAGTAGGGTAAGGCAGCTGATGGCAATTCCAACAAAAGATTTCGCAGAATATTTTGAACAGCGGAAGAGACGCTGGCAAAATTGTGTGAGGTCTCAAGGTGGCCTACTTTGAAACAGACCAAGGTATCGTTGTCCTACGTACAATCTTTCTTTCTTAAAAGATTTATTTGTGCTGTTTTTTGACAGAGAGACAGACAGAGAGAGACACAGAGAAGGGGGAGGGCCCAAAGCAGTCTCCATAACAGCATTAGCTTTCCATATAGTTTCATTCCACAGGTGGGCACGGGGTTGCACAGGGCAGGAACTAGGCCAGGAGCCTCCCGCATAGGCTCCTGCAAGAACTGAACTGGGGGCACACCCCAGTTCAGCATATGGGTCCGCCTGGGTCAGGGCCGGGATTTGATCCTCTGGCCCCAGGGCTGCAAAGTGAGCGCTCAACCCACTGAGCCATCCTGGCTTCCCCCGTACAATATTTCTTGTACTTTGTGTCTTCTGCAATAAATGCCTCTTATTTTTCACATTGGCTGGATATTTTCTGGACAGCTCTTGTACGTGAATTAATTTTCACAAAACATACTAACCTCTGCTACATCAGAAGCTCTTAGATCTTTTATATTCTATTATATTAATTTTTTAAAAGGTTGATTATGATATGCTAAGTTAATTTTATGACTCATCAAAGGTCACAGCATGCAGTTTGAAAACTGTTGTCTGGAGTGTGACTCTGGAAGTTGGCCACCAAGATAAGATGTACACAAAGTGGAAAAATCACACATTTCACGAATAATAATAGCCAGATTAGTAATGGAGAGAGAGAGAGAGAGAGAGAGAGAGAGAGAGAGAGAGAGAGAGAGAGAGAGAGAGATAGATAGATACTGGCACTAGCATCTTCAAAGGTTAAATGGCAGGGACCTGGAAAATGACTGAAGCCAAGAGGGGTAGTGCATCATGAAGGGGTGGTCACTCATTTCAAAATTATATTTTATCAGATTATTGGAGAGAAAATGATTAGTTCTTTTTATAAATTCTAAACCTACTGTGAATATATAATTGCTTTCTAAAGATACAGCACATGGAACTACCTGAAGCAAAATTCTATCGAAGGCGACAATCACATGGGGAAAAAAATAATGCTTTGAGGACTGGATTCTGGAACTGGTTGGATGGTTCTTATTTAGATAAACATATGTGGTTTCTAGATGTATGGTTTAGAAATAAGAGTAGTAAAATGCCCTTGTTCACGAAAGAAATATTCTAGAACATGGAATGGTATTGCAAACACAAATAATTTAAAAATTTAAACAAATGTCAGGCTTTGAAACCCAATTATGACCATTACTAACATATTTTAGATTTACTTTTCTTTGGTTATTCTTTGGTACTTTGCTGAATTAAAAAGTATTCACAGACAATCTCAATCATACTAAATGAGATTAACTACTGGTAAAAGGCATGCTTTTTTTTTAGACTCTAGGTTCAGAACAGAAAAGGGAGAGTAGTTGGTGTTTTGCTTACATTAAGAAAAGCATCTTTTTCTTGCAGTGATGAATCTAAGATCTATAGGAGATTATATATTTATTTCAAATAAACTACATAGAAACTTCCTACTTAAAGAATCAGTGGTCACCTTAATTAACATGTTTTTTACTGAGACTCTTTTATGTGCCAGGAATTACACAAGGTGCCATTAAGAAACACATTTAAGAAAAAAATAAAAACTTTCCCACAATGTTAAACCCTTAAAGACTCTTCAAGATTCATCACTTTTTCTAAGATAATACACTGCATATTTTCTAGTTCTGTTGATGCCTCCTTAAATGTAGGTTTATAAAATGAATGCTTATGGCAGTCACTTAATTAAAATAACTAGGGGAAAACCGCTGTATTAACCAAACACTATCCTATTTCAATAATAGTTAAATTAATACTTTTCTCTCCTCACAGTGGTACCATTTCTAAAACAGAATAACTTTAGAAGATTGATATATATATACATATATATCAATTTATATATACATATATGCTACAGATAAAAAATAAATTGTCAAATAAAAGAAGTGAGTATGGGTTGTAATGAAATTTAAAGAAAAGTAGAAAAAATGCGTTGTGATTGTTAGCCTCTGTATGTCTATTTCTTTTAATGATACTTGGCATCTTCCCTTTGACTTGGATAAATGCATCTGCAGCTCTCTGCCAACTATAATTTGGTTGGCAGTAATTCTACCTTACCAGAGGGCATATGATTGCTACTGATCCAGCAGAAACAAAGGCAGTGTGATGTGTAATTCCATGTTCATACTACTTCTTCATTACCATACTTTATAAATCATTTATTCTTTCTACTTTATTTTAAACTGTGGGCAGCTAAGCAAGGCATAACATGTTTTACTCTAAACTACCAATGAAGTACTAATAATAGAGAAATCAACCAAAAATAATAATCATAATAATAATCAGAACAAATTTAAAAGCTGACATTTACTGAGTGGTTATTACTATTTGCCAGACAGTATGCAGAGCACTTTGTGTGTATTACTCATGTAATATAGTGACTTATAAAATATCCACTACTCTTGTCATTTTATTAAAGAAGTGACTGAGGGTTAGACAAATGAACTACACTGCCAAGAACCACATACTAGTATACTATAGATTAGATATTGGCTTTCTATCATTGGGTTTTGCAGGGGTCTCCAAACTTTTCAGCCCGCGGGCCGCATTAACTATCAAACAGCAGTTTGGGGGCCAACTACACACTCGAGGTCCAAATAAAAAAGAATCAAAACATAGATGTTGTTTTTAATTATTTATTTAATATTATTTTATGCAGATAAAAAGGTCTCCATGGGCCAGATGAGAGGGCCTCACAGGCCGCATCCGGCCCACGGGCCATAGTTTGGAGACCCCTGGATTAGAGAATAAAAAAGATTTCAAAGTTAGTTTTTTTCTCCAAAATAATCAAAGAAAGATCTGATGAGGAGAATGAGAAATATAGAACATATTTACCAATTTACTTAAGTAGCTAAATCTCAATAACAAAAAGTCATAAAATAGATAAAATTTTAAATAATGTGATAAAAGCACTGATAAACATTCTGTGTTGCCTTTTGTAAAGTTAGGCAGAGATGTTGTCAAGATGGTGGCATGACAGTTGATTCTTGAAATCTCTCCTGATAAATACAACAAATTGAACAATTAAATCCAACAAGAGAATCCCTATCTAGCTTCAACTGAGAGACTCACGTGTCTCGAGAAAACAACTAAAGGTCAGAGAACAGAAGACAAGAATGATAAAAAGGAAAGGGGGCAAGGTGGAGACAGGGCTATGGAACAAGGCCCAGAGCCAGCAGAAGAAGGAGTGAGGTGGGGGCCTGAAAACATGAGCTGAAGCTCAGTACGACCTCAGGTAGGTTGGAGTCTAAGAACTGAGAAAGACAGAGGTGCAGGCAGCTGAAACCTGGTATGGCTGTGAGATGGGTTAAAGTCTGGGTTGAGGTGTATGACACTGCCCTGGGTGAGTTAGGATCCCAGCCAGAGCATGGCATCTTGGATGAGTTGGGGCCTGAATAAAGGCATGCTACACTGCCCTGGGCAAATTAGGATTCCAGCCAAAATGTGGTGCTGCTTTGGATGAACTCAGAGCCAATGGGCACAACCGTGCTGACTTGACCACGAATTGGCCCAGGGCAAGCTAGAAACGGAGAGCCGGCATCTGTGGAAATGCTGACCAGAGCAAAACACAATCCTGGGTGAAGTGCAGGCTCCGGAGAAAAAAGAAAGGCAGCCGATAGCACACACCTACCCTGGCCCAGTGAACTCCTGACAGAGGGACAAACTTGTGTTACCACTGAGCCTAGCACCTAGGACTGCATGAGACCGCAGGACACATAGCAGTTGTAACCTGTAACGACCTAACCACCAGATAGAAAACATATGTATGGCCTGGCTGCTTCCCCTTACCTTCTCCCAGAACTCTCCTCCTCCAGCTCTAATCAATACCTGCATACAGCCGGGTGCAACCAGGAAACTGCCATTACCCTGTACCACAAACAAACCTGTGCCTTTCTCAACAAATCCCGCCCCCACCTTTCCCACAGAAACTGGCTGGGAGGTGGGGTGAGGCTCAGGGAAACTGCAAAACACAAGTTCAGCTGCTTCTGCCTGCACTGGGATCTCAGAGGCACAGAATACCATCACCCACCAAATCTTCCCAAAGAGTGGATATACTGGTACAAACACAACTGAGCCAAAGAAGAGAAGCCCACCTTCTAGGGAATTTCTCAGTGTGAAGAAACTAAATAGCCAAGAGAAAATATTGTAAGACACTGCAGTGACAGCTACTGGGAAGCAAAAATTAGACCTCTTCATATCTCCCAGGAAAAATGTCCTTAAGCCCAGGAAGAAAAATAATCAACAATGAGTAACTTAGGGAACAAAGCTGCTCAGAAACAAAATGAAAAGTCTCCAGAAAAGGAACTTAAAGATATGGAGATATATTATCTAAATGACACAATTCAAAACTGCAGTTCTGAAAACACTCAGAGAGATCAAAGACAAATGGCTAAACACACAGGTGCAGATAAATGATCTCAGAAAGAAAATCTGTAAACAAAAGAAATACTTTAGCAAAGAAATTGAAACTATAAAAACAACCAAACAGAAATTCTGGAGATAAACAACAAAATAAAAATGAAACATTAAATAGTTAGCATAGGAAGCAGGGCCAACCAGACAAAGAATTGATGATATCAAAGAAATAAGAAAATGTCACAGAAGAAGAGAGAGATTTTTAGAGTCAAAAGACATGAAAGAACTCTATAAGAACTATTTGAGTCCATTAGAAAGAGCAATATAAGGATAATGAGGACACTAGAAGGGACAGAGCAGAATTCCACAGAGAGCTTACTCAAGCAAATAGTAGATGAGAACTTTTCAAACCTATGAAAACTACTAGAACCCCAAATTCAAGAAGGAAATGAGACCCCTAGCTACCTGAATTCTAGCAGACCTTCTCTAAGGCACATTATACTGAAGAAGTCAAATACCAAGACAAAGAATCAATTCTCAAGGCAGCTGGGAAAAAGATCATAACTTACAAACTTTCCAGTATAAAGAGAAGTCCATCAGACTGTCTTCAGAGTTCTCAGTAGAAACTTTACTAGCCAGGAAGGAATGGAATCAAATACACAAAATAGTGAAGAAGAGAAAACATCAGCCAATTTATCTAGCAAAGTTATCCTTTAGGTATGAAGGAGGAATAAAGACCTTTTCAGATATACAGAAGCTGAGGGAATTATCCAGCACAAGGCCAGCATTTAAGGAAATACTGAAGGAGGATATTCAACCTAATAAAATGTTAAAATAGACCACCTATAAGTAATCAAAGAAATAAGTGAAATCATATGTTTCTTGATTTTATCAGTCTGACCTATTTTACTTAATATAAAACTGAAAGTAAGAAAGAAACAAAAATTCATGGACACAGATAATAGTTTAGTGGTTACCTGAGGGTAGGGGGGAGGACTGGGGGAGTAATATATGGTGATGGAAAGAGAACTGACTCTGGGTGGTGAACACACAATACATAGACGATGATATGTAGAATTGTACGCGTGGAACCTACGTAATTTTTACTAAGCAATGCACCCCAACAAATTTAACAATAAAAAAAATAAAAAATAAAATAAAAATAAAGCCAGGCAATAGCATCTCAACATATTAAGGAATTTCGATAGAAGCTTTAAAATGCTATAGAGGCCAGTAAAAGAAAGAATATTAATTAGGAAATCATTATATGATTTTAAAAGGTCTTAAACAGGTAAAGAAGTCTAAAAGTCTAAATATGATAAAATACCTAGCAATTGAAGCATCAAATTGTTGTGTTGTTGTTGCTTTTTAAGATTCATTTTATTGTTTGAGGTGAGAGAGAGAGAAGAGGGCCCAAAGCAGCCTCCATAGTTGTACATTATTAGTTGTAACATGGTTTTATTCCACACAGGTGGATGTGGGGCCTTGTGGGGCAGGAACTGAGCCTGGGGCCTCCCTCATAGGAGGTGATAACTTCCACTGCTGAGCCATCCCAGTGGTTACCAGTTGCATGAAGTTCAGCATATGAGGTTCGCATGGCCAGGACCAGGAACCAAGCACCGTACCTCATTATTAAGAGGCACATGCTCAACTGCTGAGCTATCCTGCACCCCCACCCCATCAACTTGTTTTAGAGGACTGACAAATATATGTATTTTCCAATCAGTACTCAGAATGAACATCAAAAATTTTAATTACTGTATTTTCATAGGAAAATGAAATATGAATTTCAGCTCAGCAGCAGGATTAAATCAAACTGTATAACGTGACAAAATTGCAGTTTGCTCCTAATAACATTACATTAGCTTAAATTCTGTAGTTTCTTTTTCCCAGCCAGGCAGATATCTTCTTTTTATCCTCAACTGCAAATTCTGAGAATGGAACTTTTTTCTTATATATTTATGTGTTCTTCACAGATAATAACAGTCAAAGACTCAAAACAGAGGCTCACTGGGACACATCCTAGATGAAATCCTATGTAATCGACTGCTTTTGGCGGTCACTTGATAGATCAAGAAAGCAAGATAAATATTACATGAGAATGGTAAGAATAAATTCTCAATAAATTCACTGAGTAACATTAAACTGGCTTTTCATTCTTCAACTTGTTTTTCTTAGTAGTCAGGAAGTTGTTTTACATCCATGAGAAATTCAAGGTCAGGATCCATGTTCCAACTGATAAATCTCTTTGTTAATATCTTAAAACACTCATAATGTATTTCATAATGTATTCATAAAAAGTACTCATACTGTATTATGATCAGTTTGCCTGACTTCCATAGTAAACTGAACCCCTAGAAAACATGAGTATCTTTGAACCCTAAAGACTTATGCATGAATGACATACAATAGATAATAAATTTGAATAGATGATTACACAATATAAAATAATAAATTTGGTTTGTACTTTGATACTTTTGGGCTGTTTTTCCTTTGACATATAACCAAAGTACTGTGATTGTTGGTGATGATAATCATTCATGTGATAAATAATGCCAAGGCTGATAACATTACTTAAAATATTGTAAAAACAAGTTATTTTCAATATTATGATATATAAAATATTTTATTATTAAACTTTAAAAATAAAATGAAAATACAAAATATTTTTAAAATAATAATAATTTCCAATATAGAGGGGGCAGGGAGTATTTCCTTGATGTTTCTTTTTAAAAAAGATAAATAGATCAACAAGGGAGGATAAGGAGTTAATACAAAAGGAAACGCTTTATCAAGACTGTTGGGACCATGACTATAATGTAAACCCAAATACTTTTGACATTTTGTTTTAGAA
>PVKE010017499.1:0-30672 GCA_004027555.1 Craseonycteris thonglongyai
TTTTTCCCCTCAAAACATAGTTTGTGGCTACCCCAGTCATCAGACTCACCCCTGATTCAGGGTCCGCCCAAGAGTCTGCATGTGTAATGCACTCCCCCGTTGCTAGATGCACACCGCACTCAGCATTGTCTTTCTCCCTTGGTCTGCTGCATGTGTCGCATGCATCGCATGCTCAAGTAGGGCTGAAATATTGCTCAGTCCTGCATGTGAACTGAATGTGGCTCTTGAAAGAGCCTTGGGGTACTTTTATAGCATGATGATCTCTGCTTTACGTGAGGTCCAGGATTCTAAAGGCGAAAAGGGCCAAAGGGAATGAGAAGAGGATGTGGATGATCTTTCATAGATTGATTAATATTCTTTCTCCTCTCATTCCCGCCCCTGTTATCCTCTAGCTCTGCTTCCTTGTGTTTTCCTCTTCGTTTGCTGTTCTTTAACCTGTCTGAGACTCAGTTTCTACATCTATGAAATGGGGATAGACTTAGACTGTAGGGTAATGGGGAGGAAACCACTGTGTTTAGCAACCAATACCCTGTAGGTGCTCAATGCATGTTAGTTTCACCTTATCCTCTCTTTTCTTGTCTCTTGGTGACTGGCTGTTCCCTTGGGTTGCTGTCAGAGACCCATCTGGCTTACAAACTGGGACAGACAGACATCTTTTAAATCCATTTCTAAGGTCCTAGCTGATGCACTTTCTGTGTTGATATTTGTGGATTCTGTAGTTGATTTTTTATAGTGACATCATGTTATTGACTTATTTCCTGAGGATGTTTCCTTGGGTTCCACAGATGGTGAGGAAGGGGAATTACTGCCGACAGACCACCAGACTGGTCAGAGAGCCCTCTCCTCTCAGTTTCAGCAGGTCCTGCTTCTACCAAGGGCAGTGACTCACCCTGTATTAATTGCACTGCAATTATCCTGGGGAGCCTGAGTTTCCTCTTGATGTCTCCTGTCTGGTTTCCTTTTGACCTGCACAGCTGTCTAATAGAGATGGCTCTTGTGATTTCTTAGTTAATGTGGTTCATTATTTCCAGCGCTGCATTCTGCCTTCAGTGGCTGGAGGATTTTCCGACTCTGACTTGGAGACTTTCATGAGCTGTGTCTTCAATCGGGGCCCAGTGCTGCTCGCATTGTCTGTGGGAGAAATTTCATTTGCAAATCAGAAGAAGTTCACAGAGTATGTTGCGGTGTTGCTCCAAGAGACATCGTTTTCATCTTCCACACATCTCTCCCCAGTCACCTCCACGTACCTCAGTTGAGAAGGGAAAAGTCTCTCTCTCCCAGACCTCAGGGAGAGCTGTGGAGACAGAGCAGTAGGCATGAGTTTGTTTGCTCCTTAGCCATGCTAATTATCTGCGGAAGGCTGCGGCACAAGGCAGTGACTTCTCTCCCAGCTTCTTGCCTCATGCTGGGTCATGCCACAGAAACCGAGATGTCTGGAGCCCTAAAAGCTTCTGATGTCAAACGTCTTTAGGAAATTACAAAAATCAAACTAAATCACTTAAAACTTTCTATTCCCCTCAAACTCAGCACAGCCTTGGATGGTTTGGGGAAGTTTCTATGGATCATATTCATCCTTTGTATGCTGAGGACTAATACAGCCCCAAGCCTATAGTGTTTTGTTTAGTATCTACTTCACTGAATCAACCAGGTAGTTTTTATTGAATATTGAACATCTTTAACTCCTTACCAGAAATGGGAGTTCATTTAGAAGGAGTTAAAGCTTCTATTATCTTGAGGTTAATTTTCATCATCCAGAAGGATAACTGGCCTGGATATAATGAGAAAAGACAGTTTCTTAAAGAGTAAAGGTGGCAGTGGTGACCTGCAGACTCATGTAGGGAGGACTCAGATGCTGTGGCTAGAGAAGAACATCTGGCAATGCCTAGTGAGGCCACATATTCCAGACAAGAGCCAAGACAGTTGAGACGAGCAAAGGGAAAAGTGGAAATGAAGAAGGTAGAGAAAAGTATGAAGAGAGTGACAGCCATCAAAAGCAATCTCAGAGGCTGTTTAGAGATTAGATGTGATGTTAGGGACCAAAGAATAGATTCCCACACAGTGGAGGCAGAGGTCATGGAAGAAGAGAGAGATATAGGATTGCTTTTTGGTGAGGAACACAGAATGCCTTATAGCATCCCTGAAGATGCTGATTTCAACCACCTAGACTCTGCTATGTGTCAGGACTCAAGGGAGAGTGTAGAACAATGGTCAGATTGACAGTTTTTCAAACTATCTATGTGACATACTCAACAAGTTGAACTGTCAGCCATCCAAGAAATTCCTGGGATCTAGAACAATTCATTTCCCATCAATAATGAATAGCTAAAGGTTTACTTCTGAATACATGATACTGATCTTCAATGAGCTAACATTAAATTGAACTGGTACGACTAATAAAAACTACAATGGCTTGATAATGACAATTATTGAGTATTAGTACAAGTTCATCCCTGTGTTGGATGCTTTATTTACATTGTCAATAATTTTCATAAAACTTCATAAGGCGGGTATTTAATAGGCTGTTGGGGCTCAGGGAAGGAAGTGATTATGGATGGACAGTCTCACAAGATTTACTTAAAATGATGGGAATTGATCAGGATTTAAGGGATGAAGAGGACTCGGAGAAGGATAAACATCCTTGGGGGTTGGCTTGTGGTAAGTCTTAAATCATTCCTCCACATATTGGCTCTCCTCAAAAGCAGGGAATGTATTCTACTCTCCCTGAGTATTCAAACAACTCTTTAACTGGGTAATTTCCATCAGTTCCTCTACATACGTCAGAGACTTGTATTTCTCTTGCTTGGTGAGGGAGAAAGAAATGATGGGAGCTGAAGAAGTATTCCTGTTGGCAAAACTTCAGGGAGCCAGAAGACACAATCCTTGCAATCGAGGCTGTTTATTCTTCAGAATCTTGGATTAGGGTCCAAGTTGATGATAACTCTTGGGACAACCTCTTACTAGCAATCAGTGTGAAATCACTGGCCACGTTGATCTCAATTGATAATATCTGATACTTACTTCCTAGCTTAGGAACTAAGAGGTAAAGTTGAGTAATGGCTGAACATTTATTACCTAGGTTCTTAAGAATGAGGATGTTCTTTGTTTTGAGGAACAAACACTCACTAGGAAATGTTGAACGCAGTCTTTGTATTCCAGGGTCAATACTGCCAAGTGGCTCTTGAACTTGCTAACAAGAAGAGACCAGAGATGAGTTAGAGCTGGCTTCCTCTTCTTTTCTGAAGTATTAAGTAAATAAAGGTTATTTGAGCTACTTCTCTTCAAACTAGTTCCCTGAAGAACTACGAAAAAGAGAAGATGGGCTGAGATTTCCAGAATGGCTTATGCTGAAGTGTAGACTCTCCAGTTACTGACTGTTGTAGTCCTAGAGCCAGAATGTGGCCAATTCAAGCAGAAAGCACTTATGGAGGCCCAGCTGTGTGCCTTGACCAGGAGAGGAGGCCGATGTGACACAGGGTCTTTGCTTCCAGGCCATTTATAGTTGAAGGGGAGGGATAAATGATATACACAGTAGCTCAACTATGAGGTAGGCCATGGGCCCAAATGAAGAAAAGGTCATGTCCAACTGGTGGAGGTGAGTGCATGAAGAGATGAGGTATGCCACCAAGAAAGAACTCAAGGGAAGAATAATGTTTGCAATGACACTTGAGCAATGTTAGAATTTCTTTAGTTCACTGTTTTTTGGCTAATGATCGTTTATAGTAGTTTTAAATGATAAAAAACAAAACCTGCTTGTTATAGAAAATATGAAAATGTATAAAGAAGGAAATCAATGTATTTATAATGCCATCAAACAGAAGTCGTATTTTGGTGTATTCCTTCCAGACTTTTCTGTGTGTCTGTGTGTGTGTGTGTGTTCACATACACACACAAAGTTCACAAAATTGGGCTTAGGCTTATAGTGAATAAATGCTTTTGAGGTCTACCAACAACAGAATAAAAAAATTTCACATATCATTAAATATGCTTCAAAACCATAGTTTATAAAGTCATTGTATGTTTGTCTAATAATTTACTTAACCATTTTAATTTAATTACACATTTTGTTCCCATTTTTTTCTCACAATTATAAATAATGTTTTGCTGCATCTTTCTATATATAAATCAAATGCAGATGTTGATATGCAGAGATTAGGGGTGAGGGTAGGGATGGTAGTGGGCAATTGGCTTTCCTGGAAAAAGAATCAATGTGAGCAATTGTGTGGAGGTGGGAAGCATACAAGTGTGTGTAAAAAAGCAAGGTATGCTTCTTGGCTGGAGAGCAGGTGCATTTCAGACAGTAGTGGGCATTAAGGATGAAAAGATAAGTTGGGGCAGGTTGGAGAAGACTGACTGACAGACATTAATTGAGAGACAATGAGAAACCATGTATGGCTTTGGAATAGGCTAAGAAGAGAATCAGAGAAGAGTTCATGGTGAATCTGAAAGTGGTGCTAGAATGCATGCAGTAAGGAAGAAACTGGAGACTGGCAGATGGGTTACAGGATTGGGGCAGCAAGAATGAGAAGGAGAGGTTGGTTGGAGGCTGTGACTCTGTGACTCAGAAACTGGTTGGGAGTATAGCCAGTGAAGACTGGGGCCTCTGACGGCCTCTGATTTTGAGGTGTAATAACTGGGAGAATGGAGAAAGCATAAAGACGTTGAGGACTTTAGGGTATACACTTGTCCAAATTTGTGACCTAGTTAGAGGTTAAGCCAGGGCAGAATCCAGGTGCTCTCTGTCCATAGCCTTCCCCTGGTAGATGTTAGAGATCCAGTGTGCCACGTGAGTGAGACATGGCAGCTCTGGACCCCAGGCCTGAAGCAGGTCAGCCCTTGGAGAGTGTCTCAGCTGTCTTTGGCCCTGATTTGCTTTTTGGGACATGGACTGAGCATGGTCCATGGATTAAGTAACAAGGGCAAAAAAGAAATCAAATGTCTTACTTGGTTTTTCAAACTTATCTCTTTACTAGACAGGGTTGAATGAGCAGTGACAAAAGAGAGTAAGAGGCAAAAACAAAAAACAAAAAAAAACAGGTTGGTTATTTCAAAGAACAGGCCAAGGAGTTGTCTCCTCACATGGAAAGCCCTCTTGGGATCTCCAGCCAGAACTGGCCCCTGACCCCTGGCAGCCTCTCCTCTCAAGTTGTCTGGGTTGCTGGAGTGTATGGGGCCATCCTGGAAGGTGGTAAATAATTCGTTCCCTTGGGTGGACATCTTGTTATGCATGTATGCATAGTTTCTTTTTATCTCACGTTTAAATTGTGGTTTCCCTCCCATGACTAGTTTTGCCATATCAAACAGCTTTCAACAGCTTCAAAAATCAAGACCAGTGTATAATAACAAAAATAAGAAAGAAAAAAAACAACACAAAAAACAAAACTCTCTGTCACCTGATCTCTCCAGCATTTCACGGCTGCTTTGGAAATTGAGAGCTGTGCATGGGATATTGGCAGCTAACAACCATGGAAATAAAAAATGATTTTTGATCTCAAGGCCTAATATTATTCATACTTTTTCATAGCCTCAAACAATGTCTTCAGATAATTCAGGTAAAGGCAAGCCAGAAACAAAACAACATCATAAAGGCATTATTATATACAGACACTTTCAGCTCCGGAACACGCCTCAGTGTCTTTGAACCTTGTATGATGAGAGAACTGTTTCCCACTCAGGGGAATACTCTTGGAGCTGTTTTGACTTCGACAGAGGATAGTGAAACAAAAATTTTTGGCTTTAGATATGTGTTCAGCGCTGGCTCCACAGAGCTCTAATTCTTTTTCCTTCCTTACCATCCATCAGAACTCCATTCAGGAGGCCATGGGAAGAGCTGTGACATTACCAGGTGCACTCCCCACCTGAGATTCAGGGTCCTTAACCTTGAGGCCTGGGGGGTTTGGGCCAGCCCTCTGACTGGGTGGGGGTTATGGAGCTGAGAACAAAAAGGCTTTCATCAAGAAGAATTTGGCAATGAAGCCTTTCCCAGCCCTTGTTCCTCCCAAAATAACACTGGCGAGCCTCATCAAATTAGATAAGGGCTGGGGACTGGGATGTGCTTCGAAAGGACAGAGGAAGCAAAGGGGGAGAGAACTGTTATCTTGGGAAATCTCTCGCTCCTTATTGAAACTGTCTGTTCCCTGGTTTGAAAGTGCCAAGCATCTCAGCCAAGGAAGGCATTTTCTTTCCCTCCCTGCCTCCTGTGTCTTCCTGTGAGGGTTCTTTACCTAGAGCAGGCTCTGCAGTATCAGCTTTAAATTCAAGCCTTAGGTTCTTAAGCTAGACTTGTCCCCTTGGGGGTGTGTGTCAGGGGTCACTCTAACCCTCACCTTCTACCGCATCAACACCTGTGGCACTCATCTGGTACCTACCTTATGGTTTCTACAATTGTTAGATTTGGCTGGCTTGGGTGGTATACACCCTTCTGTTTAAGTAGGTTGCCAGTTACAGATGTTAGTTTTACTTCTTCTCATTTTCCAGCGGCATCTAACAGTGCTTTGCAGGGAGTAGACATCTAGTGAATGTTTGCAGGTCCTCTGGGCGTTCTTCATCCCACAAAGAAAACAAGGATGGAATTCAGTGGTATGAGCTCATGTAGGTAGAGTCACAGGTATGGCATTCATGTGAGGAGTTGCGACACACTCTAACGTGGCGGCGTTTTGAGAAGGCTGAAGACTTAACAGGAGCTGATCTCTCTTGGCGAGATGTTGTTCAAGGTCCAGCACAGTACCACTCCTGCTGGAAGCCTTCCGTCTTGTCCTGGATGCAACGCGATGACTCTGCTCCGAGTTCCTACATGTCTGTGCTATTGCAAAGGCAGTCTTGTATTCTAGGTGTGTTCACCACTCTCACTTTTGTGAACAAGTCGCGGGGAGATGAGGGCCGATTCTCACACGGCATTCACCTGTTCATTGCCTTATCATTCCTTGTGTCTCAGACACAGCTTTCTCCTTCATGTCAGATGCTGATAATAACAGGGTGTCTTGTGAATTGACCCGATCTACTTTAAACTCTGAGAAGCCTGCTGGGGTGTTGTGAAAAGACTAAGTTCTATTCATCTAGAAAGTGTCTGCCAGCTCCTGAAAAAGCAAGAGAAACAAGTGCTCTCGGTTTCCACCCTTTCTGCCCCTGGAGTGGGCTTCTGCGCTCTCCCCGCACCAGCTGATGTGCATCGTGGCATTTCTGGGCTTTTCCTCCTGGGTAGTGTTTTCCTCAGGCCTGGACCCAGCGTTTGTTGAGTTAGAACAAACACTCGCTGGAATCTAATTTCAGTTCTACAGAGGTTAATTTCTCCTTTTTTCAGGCTATGTACTCATTTAAACCAAAATTACCCAGCTCCTAGCCTTCTTGATAGCAATTACATCCTACGAAAGCCAACTACTGAGCTTCATGTATTGGTAATGGCCTTTCTTTCTATAGTTTTCCTTAGGGATAAAGTTGAATGGGGGAAATTAGTCACATTAAGCTGGAAAAATAGTGAACGAAATACATATTTTATATTTTTTTAAAATATCCTCCTGCTACCAATTATGCTCTTTATTAGAACCAGGTATTTTCACATTATAGGGCCTGTCTTTATATTAAACAGTGCGAACTCAAATGAATAGTTACTTAAGAGGATCTTTTTAATAAATACTCAAGTCCATTTTAATATCTAATAATAGTGGCTGCCTCAAGTATTCAAATTTTAGCATAAGCAGCAAGAAAGCTGTTTGATGTTTTAATTATGTCTCTGAAAATGCTGAATGGGTTATAAAAAGCAATTTGAAGAAAATAAAAAAGGATTTTTTTTTTTATTATTAGTGTTTTGGAAGAAAAGACATTTTCCACATCCCATTAAAAATCTCTGCATTGTAAAAACTATCTGCTGATAAACTAGACTAAGTAAGCAAAGGATTTATGTGCTGTAAGTGTTCTCATTTCGAAGAGAAAGGGTGAAATCTGGAAAAGAAAAAGAAAGATCTCAGAGCAACTATATTCTAAAGGGGGGAGCTATGGAAATTGAGCACGCTTGAAAGAAAGAAAGGAAGAAAATCTTTTAATTACATTTAAAATTAGCCAGAACCTTGTGCCTGTCCCAGTGAGATTCCTGGGAGGATTGCAACATTTCTGATGAACGGGCTGCCCCGGCCGTGGCTGATGTAATCACTTCCAAATCCCACCTGCAGGTCTGGACTGGGGAGGAGGCTGTGGGGACATTCCCCAGCTAGATCCTGCTGGCCCCAGGTCATTCTTCTGGGCAGGAATGAGGAAAGATGTCCCTGAGGGGAGAGAAGCAATGAGAAGGAAAGACTTTTCCAAGGAACGGAACCAGATGTACAAGCTGCTTCGATGTGAGTGGGGCTCAGCAGTGGGTGGACACACAAAGTGGGGAGAAGGAAGGCTGGATTTGGGGTTAACTCTTTCTTCTCTCAGTAGGTGGAGGCCTGGCCTGGTGCGGGCCTGGCTCTCAGGTCACATTAAAGTCTTCTTCCCCAGGGTCAGTTTGAGGCACAATAATTATTATGTTTTATAATCACTTTGCCCAAGCTGTATTCTAGACCAAATAACCAGCATCTTGGGGGTGGAAACCAAGCATCAACGTTTCCTAAAAGCACCCCCCTTCCCCACCCCCCACCCTGCACTGATGCTGTGTAGCTGAGTTAGAAAATTGGTGGGAACATGGTTCAAACTTGAGCATCATGTAGGCGGCTTATAAAATGCAGATTCTGCTCCAGCAGGTCTGGGTGGGGCCTGAGGTCTGTTCTTCCTGAACAAGCTCTCAGGGGATGCTGCTCAGTGGACCACTGAGTAGGAAGACTGCAGTTTTCTGCCATTTGCACTTCTTCTTATTTCTGCCTTTTAGACTGAACAATATATATTTTAAGTGATTAGGATCCTAAGTGGCTCTCTTCAGAACAGGGCCTTCTAGTCCAGTGGTCTATGCTTACACTGCAGTTGGATCCTGGTCTTAGGAGACAGGTTATTTCAGTTAGCTAGAATGCTGGGGATCAAGAAATGCCATCACACTTGTCCTTAAGGATCTTGGTTTTGTCCATGGTACCTTCTTTGAAGTTTTTGTTTGTTTGTTTGTGCTATCATTCAGAAAAGCAGGCTGGATTTGTTTCATTTATTTATCAGCAAATATTGACAAAGTCCCTATTATGTCCCTATTATGGGAGTAGGGAGTGATTGGCTAAATTAGACTCTTCCTTAGGTGTGTCCTAATCTAGCAGGGCTCCTCCTTGTGTGTAACATAGAAGCTCAGCTGATAAGCTCAGCTTCATTTGGAGCCTGTTGTGTGGTTTTCACCTTTGCATAGAGATCTGAAGTGCTGACCCTCTCAATACCATTTCACGTTTAGCTATTGAGCTGAGAGATGATGGGGGGATAAAACAATGTCCCTTTCTTGTCCTGTGCCTGACACTGGGAGCAATTTATAGAATGCCATCTCTGTGAAGTTTTGCAATAGCCATGTATATTTTATGCCCATTTTACAGATAAAGAAATATAAAAGAGTTAAATAACTTGTTTAAAATTGTGTAGCTATAAGAAGCAGTATTTATAAACAATTATATCATTATAAGACTTTTTTTTTTCACTAAGCCAGCTTCTTGCACAAGACAGGGAGGTAGAAAGATTGGTAAATGCTAGAAGGTACTTGAGAAATAACAATTGCAGCAATTATTGCCAAATTTCCTTGTTGCTGATCAGGTCATTCAAATGCCATCTCAACAATGTTGTCAGTTGAGATGCGTTCTCAATAAATATTTGTTGAATCAACAAGCAAATGATTGAGTGAATGAAAGAAAACTAAGGGTTAAACTTGGAAAGACATTACCTTTCCTATTTCTTCAATCCTGATCTAGAACTCAGGTGAGTCTTCTAGATTATGAAAAATTCAAGAGTAAATGATATAGTTTACTCTTATAATAAATAGTAATTATTGTTATGATTATGTTGGTTATCAATAATGTGCCAAGGACTATATACCCTGTGTGTGCCCAGTACTGTACCATTCACTTTGTAGACATCAGAAGTGGGGGGTTTAGGTTTATCTCTAGAGTCACTGAGGGTTTTAAACAGGGGGAGTGACATGCTCACATTTGGTTTTGGAATGATCTCTCTAGCTGCAATTTTGAGAATGATTGAGGCCAAGGATCTGGGGTAGAAGCTTGAGGTGGTTAAGAGTTAAGCAAGAGATAATGGTAGACTGTTACAAGCCAAAGACAGAGGAAATGGAGAGGATGCAGGAGGTGATAGAGGGGGATAGAGTAGAGTGGGAGGGGTGGTAATAGCACATCTCCAGTGAACTCCCTCTTTGTTGGGTAAGGGAGTGGAACTATGTGTCTTCACGAGAGCTGATAATGCAGCCTTGCAGAGTTGCTTTATCAGAATGCTGGTTCTCAGCATTCTTGTCTGTACAAAGACGGTGTTGAATCAGGTGGAACCCAATGTCCTTTCTTGCACTTGTGTTCTATATATCTTTCATCTTCTTATCCAGAAACGCTGCTCCTTTGAGAGGTCTAGTGAACTTATAAACTTCTAGGAAGAGTTAGACTCTTTTGCGAGGCAGGCTGGGAAATCTCCCAGGATGCTTTGCTATCAGGGATGCCTGAGTGGGGAGGGCTGCCCTGGGCCTGGGTCAGAGATGTTGTTTGTGGGAAGCTGGGCGAATGCTACATGCCCCACATTTGTGAGGGAACACCTGCTAATTCTTGGAGGATTGGAGAAAGGGGGCTCAGCGCAGGCTCCTTGTTGGGGGCGGTGGGGAGGCAACGTCAAGTCTGGACTCCCAGGAACCCTAGCATCCTTTGTCCTTAGCAGCGGGAGGAGCATTTTGAACCAAAGCGTTGGTTCCTTAGTCGTGCCCCCAGAAAGTCTCTTGGATGTGCTTTTGCAGTGGCCTGGAAGGGCCTTTCCTTCCTCTCCATTTTGATGTTATTTAGCGTACAAATCCATTAGCATTGCTTTTTCTTGAGCATCCAAGATGCTACAGCCTATCACTCAAGTCATTCACATGGCATTTTAGCCTTTCTTTGGAAGACAATTGTGTCTTCAGTTGAAGACCTCTTGCCAAGAGAAAATGGGACCCCGGGATGGAATAATGCGGCCAAGTACTTGCTGTACACCTGCAGAATGGGACTCTGTGCGCCATTCCATCCTAAATTGTTGTGCTGAAAGATTTCTCTTGTTTCCATCTCTTCATGCTCCAGCATTTAACCTTGGGGCTCCGCACACTCAGCCCCCTCCGCTCATCTCACCACAGCAACTCGTTCCTTTGCGGCCTTCATTTTATGTAATTATGTTGTGGGGAGTCATCACTCATGCGTTTACTTAGCTGCATTGCAGGATACGATTACTGCCTCTGATTTTCTCCGCTATGAGAACTCACTTTAGGTCATTTACCGACTCTAATCTTTTTGTGCATTGCTTGGCACTCAAGTAAGCATTTGCTGGATTAATGACTGATAATAAATGGGATATAATCTTTACTTTTAAGTAATTTACAAATTTAGTAAACAAGATGAGTGTGGAAAGAGAGTTACCAGGGCAATGCAGCACAGTGAAATTTCTGTGGGTCAGGAGATAGGGGACTCAAAGGTGCCAGCTTCAACATTTGTCCTCTGGAACGGTGCTTCTCAACTGGGGGTGATTGTGTCCCTTCCCCAACCCAAGTGGACATTGGGTATTGTCTGGAGACATTTTGGTGATCACAACAAGGGGAGGTGCTACTGGCATCTAGTGGCTGGGGGGAATACTAAACAGTCTACAGTGCACAGGACAACCCCTTTGCCTCTACCCCAAGCAAAGAATTAGCCAGTCCCAAATGTCAATAAGTTCTGAGATTGGGAAACCCTGTTCTTCATACTCAAAGTATGGTTCATAGACTAGAAGTACCGGCGCCACCTGGGAGCATGTTAAAAATGCAGAATTCTGGGCCTTAGCCCAGACCTACCAAGTCAGAATCTGTATCTTAGCCAGGTCACCGCCAGGGGATATATATGCTCACTAACTTTTGAGAACTGGTGTTTGAGAATGGTGCTCTCAATCTGGGATGCCTATTAGGATGACCTGGGGGTAGTGGTGGTCGTGGTAGAATTAAACATCTCACTGCCAATTAAACCTCTGGGATGGAACCCAGGCATCAGTATTTTGGAAAGCTCTCCAGGTGATTCCATTTATTTATTTATTTATTTAATTAATTAATTTATTTTACAGAGAGAGAGAGAGAGAGATACAGAGACAGAGACAGAACTGAACTGGGGGAGCTCCTAGTTCAGCATATGGGTCCACATGGGCCGGGGCCAGGATTTGACCCCTGGTCCCCAGGGTCCCTGGTGCTGCAAAGTGAGCGTTTAACCCACTGAGCCAACCCAGCTTCCCCCAGGTGATTCCAATATGTGGCCAGAATTGAGACTCACTGATGTAGGAGCTCATAGTCTGATTAGGGAGGAGAGACTTGTCAGTGGATCGGTTGCAGAATGATAACTTGACTTCAAAGAACAGAGCTGAGGTATAGGGAATTATTGGGAGCTGTGGGAGCCCAGAGGTCTCATGAAGACAGATAGGACCTTGGGCAAGTCATTTCCCACCTCTACCCACAAACCTATCCCCAGGGTTGTCTCAGTTTTGTTGTCTATTAAGAGAAGATCTTCAAGCTGCCTTCCACCTCAGATTTTCTGAATAGCCCATAGTATGGCTTAATGAAGATTTGGTGAATGAAAAGACAAATGAATGAATGATCTTGTACTAAGTGAAACAAGTGATATAGACAATAGATGTTCTAGGAGTTTGGCAGAAGGCAGCCGCTCATCAGTGACAGCTTCATGGAGGAAATAGGATTTCAGTGAGGCTCTAGGGCAACTCCCCCCGCACCCCCCACCCCGGCCCCCTTCCAAGGAGGAAAACACATCTGCTTCCTTTTGTTCTTGTTTGGAGAAGGGAGCCCACTAGGGCTCAGTGTCTCCAAGGAGATACATCAATCTCAAACATCTCCCACTCTGATTTATAATTAACACAGGTCCCTATTTTAGCACAGCTGTAAATCATTAGCAGTCATTTTTAGAGATCAGCAGGTAGAGGCTTCTTCCCTCCTATGGGGTTGGAGCAAAAAAAAAGTTCCAGAACTTTCTGCAGCTCTTGCCTCCTGGTATTATTCTATGTGGAGCAGGAGCCCAGTTCCTTCTGTACCCCCTACACATTAAAGCCCTTCACTTCTTAAAAACAGATGATGGTTTTAAACGCTGGAATAAAGGGCTGGAAATGGATTTAACCTCATCAAACACTTCCATATCTGATCTTACCTTCTGAGCTACAGATCATCGGCAACATGAAAGGGTTCCATTTGCAGGCTGATTTTCAATGTGATCTTTTTTTCTCCCTCTGAGTTTTGCCTGTCATTCCAGGTCAGGGAGCAGGATAGGTGTAAGGTCGGGTGCTTGGGAGTAGATGGTCTTGTTCCTGGTCTTTGGGGAGCCAGAGGCATAGCTACCCTGGGGGCAGCGATGCTCTGGCACTGAGCTGAGTTGAGAGAAGTCTTTTTCTTTTATTGGAGGCCAGCATCTGAAACTCTTTATGGTGGGAAATGCTCTACTCCGAGTCTTGGGGGCCTTAGAAGTGGGGAAGGGCAGTGCCCACTTTCTCAGACCACTTGCAGCCAGTCTTGAGCACATAGTGTGGCTTCAGTCAATCAGACTCACCTGTCTGGGGAAAACCCATTGGAAACTGTCGGGTGCTCTGGCAAACGAGTGGCCACTGCACCCCTCCTTCCTCTGCATCTCCCATGCAGCTATGTGCTGCCCTTCCCCTCCAGCTGCCACCTGGCTCAGAGATGCATCCCTTATCTCAGGGCACCCAAGTCTGGCACAGGCTCCAGCGACACCAAGATCATAAGATGAAATAGGCAGGGCCTTGGACAACCTCTTTCGACGTTTGACTTTTGTCCTACCAGCAATGAGAAGCCATTGGAAGGTTTTAAGCAGGTGGGTTTGTGAGTGCAGAAGGGATGTTTTGTGATTAAATTTGAATTTAAGATTTCTGCTGGAGAATGATTATGTGGAGCAGGAAAGCCAGGGCAGACATTTTGGTGAGCAACGAGGTCGCCTAGGACCAGGGTGGCAGTCCCTCCATTTCCTAGGTGTCCCTCTTCCAGAATCTGCTTCCAGACTCTTCCTTTAGGCTCCCTGCTTCCCCTGATGCCCCAGGGCCTGCGAGTCCACCAGTAATGGATGCCCTCGCCCACAGGTTGGGCCCTGGGCTAGGGGAGATTTGAGCCCTCAGCCAGGTAGCAGAGGAGATTTTGTGGAGAGAGGCCCATTGTGTCTTGGTAATGCAGAAACAAATCAAGATAACACCAGAAAAGTATTATTATTCTCTTAGCGTCAGAGGATCTTCCACTTGGAGGGGCTTTGAATGTCTCAGAGCATCAATGTCCAGGTGAGGTGTGGCTCTCCCAGGCCACAACCCAGCAAGCCGTAGTGGCCTGTGACTATGTTTGATGACAGAAGTCCGCTTACTCCCCAAACCACCTTTATCCTTTTGGGGCTCTTAGCATAAATTCTGTCCTTTTTTACTCTTCTGTGCTCTTCCCACTGTAGAGCACTTGCCCTGACATGGCTGCATATGTGGGTCTGGGGACTAGGTCCTTTCAGTGATGGGGAGGGCTTGGGATTAACCTCATGCTGGGTCCCTGGGTCCTGGGATAGAGGGAAGCATGACTCGGTATTGGGTGAGAATTAGCCACAGTCCTGCTGCCAGGCTGAGGAAGATGTCACATTGCTGGGTACGTCCAAGGGGCCCCTCCCAAGGTGCTCAACTTCCCCTTCTCCCAGGAGAAAGGACCAACCAGAGTGAGTCTGAAACCGAGGGGAGGGAGGCTAGAAATGACCTTGGGCAGGAAAGCCCCATAGGAAGCCATCAGCCCATCAAATCACCTTCCTCTTTGGCTCAGGCTTTGATCTCTCTCGAAATCCAGGTCAAAGCCAGGCCTCGGGCATCTTTCCCGGAAAGCTGTGGCCGATGCCCCTTTGCCCGCATCCCCTAGGCCTTTGGACAGTGTTTGGTCCTCCTGGGTCCCGCACTCCTGCAGAGTGGCAGGGAGCTGCCCGCTGGCACTTGGGCTGAGCAATTAAGAAACTGCATTTTTCTCCTCCTCACTTCCCTAATTGTTTTTTTTGTCCCTGCTTTCAAACCATCCTGGGTTTTCATTTCATCTTGCCCCAGCCCGGTGCGCCTGGCAGAAAAAGCCAGCTTGCTCAGTGGGAGGCAATTTTCCCAGCGTGTCCAGCGATAATTCCAACACGACGGCTTTGTACATATAATTATAAAACCAGGGGCCACCAAAGTGCACCTATGGAGCAGAGTCTTGACTGTTCTTGGTTCTGTTTTAATTATTAAGCCTTAAAGCAAAAACTAGGTTTCAAAGAAAACTTTCTGTACAGTTCTCAATAGAGTTAAAGGAGGAACATTTTAAGCTGATGAGCTGACACTTGTAGAAGCAAATATATTAAATAAATCATGATTCGTTTTGGGGGCAAAGTCTGACTTACATCAACTCTGGAAAAAATGGATCTTAATGAGTGACAGTTGGGTGTTTTCTGTCACTTCCTGAGGTAATGGCCGCAAGCTGACATTGCTCAGTGGGTGTCTCATACTTCTGAACAAAAGTTTTTTGGAGTGAGATAGACAAGGTAGAAATCCCAAGGTGACTGGGAGGAATGTCTAATGAGTGGAAAGACATATTTACTGGCAGTCTGTATGTAAGCTGTGACAGTTGACAGGACTTGACTGTAACAAATATAGTTGATGAAGAAAAGGCTGACAGTCCAAGAGAGGGGGCCATGGGGGGAGGGGGGGAGAGAGCGTCACAAGCCTTCCTTCTGCTGAACCCTGTTAATGGTAAGTTGGATACAAAGCTCCGAGTCATGAAAGGAACCTGGGATCTTGCACTGATGTCTAAACACAGAAATGTGTCAGGCTTGCAGGAGTGGGGAACAGGGTCAGATTTGTTGACCTTTTTGCCTATGTCATTAGAAGCTGGTGTTTCGGGTAGCACCCAGGGCCAGAAGATGACCTCGGGACTTCTGCTCTAAGGACTTTGGGGTCCAGTATACTCATGTCTCAGGCATAGGCAGGGCTTGGGTTCTTAATTGATGGATGCCTCACCTGGGCAGCTACCATGACCAAGAGCCACTGAGCTCTGGCCACTCAGCCCAGTGGGCCCCAGTGAGATTCTCTATGGGGGGTGGAAGGGAGATTGAACAGTGCAACGTTCGGCAGCCTTCCATTTTTGTGAGCCCCTTAACCCCTTCATTATTCTCCCACACCCCACTACTCCGTGTCTCCTCTGCACCCCCACCCCACACCCTCTCCCCAGCACAAAAGGAGTGATTGGCCTCGAAAAGGCAGAGCTGACTGGCATATTAAATGATGACATTTTGTAACTGACTGGTCAGGGCTTCAACAATCGGCTTGCCAATGAGTTCGGCACTTCTTCCCCCAGGCAAATGTCACACTGAAACTAAACAGGATCTTTTTTCATTCTACACGCTGTTTTCTATGCCACGTATCATTTTATAGTTGAAAATAGGCTAACTCTTTAAAATGCACAGAACCTGCTGTACTTTCATCGTGGGCTCATTTTAGAGGAGCGGCTGCCCAGGGTAGCAGGCCTGAGGGGTAGCAGGAAGAGTGTTGAGTGGTGATGAGGGTTTGGCCAACATCTTGACTTTGCTTTTTTTTTTTTTTTGAATAAATGAATAAATAAAGGTAAAACTTCGAAAATTTCAAAGATTTAAAAGTAATGGATGAAAGTGATTAGAACAAAGGAGCTTAACAAGCCATGACCCTCACACATCAAGATAGAGAGTTGGCTTGTCATAATCACCATCTTTCTTACTTTGATTGACCAGGGTAAGTATTCCTTACCTTTGTGTTGATTTTTGTTTGCTCTGTGATTTGGAAAATGGGATCCATTCCTGTCAATTCCTCAGACTTGGGTAAAGTGTCAGTTTTTTTTGACTTTTATATTGCACCAATTAAATGGAAAACTCTTCCCTGTAGTCGTGGCTGACATGACCCACTTTCTCCAGGTTGCTTCTTGTTAACTTGATTCAGTGCCTTGGAGTAGAGCTTGGGTGAGACTAAACGGAACAGAGTCCTTCCCAGGCCGTGAGATGTGGACTGACACAGTGTCAAGGATACGCATTGACTTTGACTCCGTGGGTCAGATATTCCTATGCAGATCAATGAATGATTCCTGAGAATCTCCCCTACAAGGCTCAGTCCATGCGGGCTGATGAGATGGGATACCATGACTCATCCAGAAGTTAGGCCTTCTTACCACTGGGACAGCAATTTTTAGAATGAAATTTCGGGCATGATTTAGGGAAGTGGAGGATCAAGTAGGGATGGGCATTTCACTCCAGAAAGAGGATGCATTTGGTGTGAGATGAGGCAGTTCCATTTCCAGGAGAGACGAGACACAATTGTTCCTCTTCTTTCTCATAGAGGCATAGGTCTATTGTGACATAGTTTTACTTTTTCTTAGTTTGAGCAAATTACTTTTTCTTTCTGAGCATCAGCACCCTCATCTGCCGAAGGAAGTCATTAATCTAGATGACCTTAGGTTAGGGTGACCAGACGTCCCGCTTTTGGTGGGACAGTCCCAATTTTTAACAATTTGTCCTGTGTCCCGCGGCGTTTTAAAAAAGTCCTGATTTTTGGAAAGAATGCATGACAAGCTAGGGAACAGCGGGAGATAGACCAAATTTTTAATCAAAAACCCCCTCCCACCCCGGTCAATGGTGTCCTGCTTTACCAATGTTAAAATCTGGTCACCTTACCTTAGGTGTCTCCCCTGTCTCAAAAGCTTTTGGATTTCATGACCCACCAAAGCAGGTTCCAGGGTCCTCTGTCCAAAACACCTTTTCCTTCAATCAATTAGTCATAACCTCATGACTTGTTCATCAGCCTGGCATTCTCAAGCCACATGGCTAAAAATAATTTAGGGATGAGCCGCTAACAAGATTGACCTAAAGGCAAGACTGCCGGGTTTGGGCTCCCCCCAGCTCACAGCCAGCCATCCACAGATGTGTTTCCAATGCTGATGGCTGGTGCAGGCCAGGCCAGAGGGGCTCCTGGTGAGAAGGACGGGAAAGGGAGACCTCCAGGACTGGGCTTCGCCTGACTTTTCTATGGTAGAGAAAGCTGCAATAGTACTCACCTAAGAGGTGGAGGGGCTCAGGCAGGGTCAGCACCACTGTGTTTAGTCCTACCTTTCTTAGCACAGGGAAGGAAAAATTCTCCTCAAGACTTCTCTGGCCCAGTGCGTTCTCTCTTCTCTTTAAACAATTGTTTTCCTGTGCGGATCCCACCTTCCAACTTCTCCCCTCCGTAGCGATGCCGGGTGGGTGGAGCAGCACTGGCCGGCTCAGACAGGCCTGAGTCTGGCCTCTCCTTGTCTGATAACTAGTTGTCCAGGGAAGTCTCAAAGGCTTTTCTAGGTCTCAGCTTTCTCGTGTGTATAATCAGGGGAAGGAAAAAATCAGTACATTTCTTACTTTTAGTAGTAACTTTTGAAAAGTGACTTTCAGCTCCCAAACAGAGCCATCATTAGAACCCCAATACCTATGTGGAACCTGTAGTATATTGGTTGATGTGGAGGGTGGACCCTGGGGTTCACCTTCTCAGCCTCCCTGGATGGCATAAGCTGTTCTAAGGCATCTCTCCAGGGCCCCCAGCTCACAGGGGGGAACATGATGTGCCTGGACTGCAGCCCAGGCCCCAGGCCCCACCCTTCCTGTGGCATCTGACTGGCCCTCACCATCTGCCTGCTCTCAGAATGAGCGCAGGAGAGGAAGGCTGGGTCTCACTGAACTCCCACGATCAGCAGGCAAAAAGCGTTTTCCTGTGAGCTGAGGAGTCTGCGATGCGCTGGAGCGCGGTGGGATGTTTTCTTTCCTTGAAGCTTTAAGTTACTGGCTGAGGAAGGAACCCCATTTCCGTTTTCATCCCAATATAAACGCATTCTACCTTTCTGGCTGCATGAGGTTGTCCCCCACCACCACCACCCTATGCATTGACAAGGGACAGCACCACAGGGATTAACCCTTTACTCTCCAGGCCCTTGTCTTCTCCAGGGAGAGGTGGATGGAAGGCAGGAGCAAGCCTGGGAGGTGTGCAGCCAAGGCCTCTAGCCTTCTGAAAACCCTCCATGCTGGGGAATGGTGCCCCCCGATTTGCAAAGTGGAGGTGTTGCCACCAGCACAATTCATCAAGGGAATGCTGGAAGTGGAAGGAATTCTTGGCAAAGATTCTCTCCTCGATACAAACAATCCGAATCCCCTTTGGAAACATCAGTAGCTGTGAATATGGGAATAAGGCCACTCTGATACGTGAGGGTTCACATGGGTCCTTCCAAACCCAGCAAGACAGACTGCAGCTTTATATAATATAGGAAGAGGCTTTAATATAACACTGCGAGCTAAACTATCCTGAATACTTATGATGAACTGTGCCCTGGGCCAGGGGCTTTCCAAGGTTTATCTCACTCAGTACAGCAACCCTACAGGATGTGTGTCTATTATCCTTGATTTATAGATGAGGAAACTGAGAGGTAAGAAGGCTCAGGAAATGGTCCCTGACATGCTCTTTTCCCTTTAGTGTGGTGGGAAAATGAGAGGCATTCAGGAGCAACCATACTTTGAATTTTGATCCTTTCCCGGGCTAGCGATGTGGGTTTGGACTCTCCAGTGATGATGGGCAGCGGCAGGGAGTGGAATTCTGAGCACGGCTGGGGTAGTTGAGGCCAAGCCATGATAGGTCAGGTGCATTAAACGCATTTTTTACTTAATAATAGTTTCAATTTAGGCTCAATGTATCAGGAAGTAACCCCATCGGCATTCGAGAAACATCTGTGCTGAGGAATGAAGCCAGAATTGCCGCCCCCACCCCCCACCCCCAGCTTTTGCAACTCTCTGGTCACCCAGTTACGATCCTGTCTCAGTGACTGCACCGTTGGCACAACCACAGGTCACGGGAGATAGACTGTCGTGGATCCCTGTCCTGCTCTGACACTTGCTACCTGCGCCACGCTGGGCACACCAATTCCTGCCAGACAGGGTTGTTCCAGGGACACACAAGACGCGGAGCGCCCATGTGCAGGGCACACCAGCTGTCTCATAGTAAGAGCTGGACATTTGGAGCACTGACTGTGTGTCAGGCAGGTCCCAACTGTTCCATGTACATCGTTTCATTGAAACCTCACAATGGTTCTATGAGTAATTCATTTTATCCTCTTTTTTTGGGGATAAAAGAAATGAAGCACAGAGGGCATTTACCTGAGAGCACACAGCTAGCAGCAAAAGTAGATATGTAGCCAGATATATGACTGTAGAAACTGCCTCCCAACCACTATGCTCTATTGCTTTCTCCTCTCACATTATTGCAATCACGTCAGCACCTATTTATGGAATACTTATTATGTGTCTAGCACTGTGCTGGGAGCTGGGGCTGTAAGGGTGAGACAAAATATCAGATGTGGTTTCCACTCGCTAAGAACTTATATTCCTGAGGGGAAGACAGGCCATAATCAAATGTGTATAAATATGTAATAAATGCAGAATTGCAACTATAGGAAGAGCAATGGAGGAGAAGAGCACGGGGCTCTAAGCATCTGTAATAGGGGACTGGACCCCGTGGGGGAGGGCAGAGAGGACTTCCTGCAGGAAGTGATAATTTAGCTGGGATCTAAGGGATACCTAAGGGTGAAGGAAGTCGCTGGTAGTGTCAGTGGTGGGGAAGGGTGCTCAGGAGTCTTGTGTGCAGGAGGAACAGCATGTGCAAAGGCTTCTGGTAGGAGGAAGCTTAGGAAGGGATGTGGAACATGGTGGAGGGCAAAACTGGCTACACCATTTGCAGGGCCCAGTGCAAAATAAAAATGTGAACCCCCTAGTTACAAAATTATTAATAATGTCAAAAACATCGAGAACAGGCACCTCCTCGATGTGGGGCCCTTTGTGGCTGCAGGAATCACACGCCCATGAAGCCAGCCCTGGCTAGAGAGAGCAGGCCGGGCAGATCACAGAGCCCGCAAGGCCCCGTTCCGGATTCTGTCTTGATGTGTCTCAGCTTGTCCAACCGCAGCCCGCAGGCCATGTGCGGCCCAGGATGACTTTGAATGCGGCCCAACACAAATTTGTAAACTTTCTTAAAACATCACAAGATTTTTTTTTTTTTTTTAGCTCATCAGCTATCATTAGTGTTAGTGTATTTTAGGTGTGGCCCAAGACAATTCTTCTTCCAATGTGGCCCAGGGCAGCCAAAAGGTTGGACAGCCCTGCCCTAGAGTGTTGCTGTGGCTGCTGGGTAGAGAAGTGTTTGGATGGGAGACAGATGGGTCAGCTCTCAGCAAGTGGGTAAGCGGCCAGGCAGCCTGGGGAAGCCTGGAGGCCTCAGGGCTCAGGTGGGTTCTCTACCTCCCAAGCCTGATCCGATTTTCTCCTTAGAGGGAAAGTAACGCCTTCCCCACTTGATAACCAGAATGCAGGGGCAGAGATGCGAACCACGGGGACTTCTCATGGCCGGTTTGCGTGGACCAAGCACAAAGTCTCCATGATCATTTTCCATGGACCTCCCAGAGCCTGGCTGATGAACATGATTCCCTCCAGTGTCCAAAGCCAAGGGAGTGGGGCAGGTTGTGTGTGAGAGTGGTTTGAAGAGCTTCTCAAAAAACCCCCAGAGCTGGGGACATTGAGAACTGAGTCCCTGAGTATTTGCCCTCATGTTTAATTTCAATGTGAAATGACTCTGTGTGTGTGTGTATATATTTATATATGTGTTTTCGAAATAAAGTAAAACCAGCCAGAACTGTCTCTTCTCTGAGGCCCAGAGAACTTTTCTGAATACCAAAATCAATGCTTTCCCCCCTGACCTGGTGCGTTGTATGCAGGCAGTTATTTTACTGTAACAATTATAATAGCTCAGTTGGAAATTACTGTCGGGCTAGGCAGCTGAATCTATGCCTGGATCCAGCTTCAAATGCAGGTATCAGGGGCAAATTAGCACCAACCTCAAGTTTTGGATTTTATAAAAAGTGCCAGGTTGGGAGAAGAGAAGCATAATTGTTCCTGTAGCTGAGGGTAAAGGTTAAAACTCTGGGCCTTGGCTGCCCACGTCCAGTACCCCCCCACCCACCCCCAACACACACACACACACCACACAGCACATTCTAAAGACCACCGGGCACACAGAAGTTCATTGTATTTTCTGTCTTTGTAGTGCTCCCCCGGAACACCCATCCTGTCTTTGTGGAGAGGAACATGCTACGGGTCTCAGACTGCTGGGGATCCATCCTTCCTTTCCCCAAGCCCCCCTCATTTGGAAAGAAGCCCCTTCCTCTGCCCAGGGGTCTCTGTGTCTCCATGGCCGAAGACTCCGGTGTCCTTGGGGCCTCTCAGTTTAGGTTAATTACACAAACGACAAGGCCTTGATGCCTCCTCTCCGGGTTGGCTGGCAAACTTGACTAGACTCAAAATGAACCTCTTTGATTCCATCTGCAAAATTAGATCAGATTTGATAAAGTGAAGATGTACCCTTTGAAGTATTCCCTATCAACATAAGTGCTAAGAACACTTGAGTGAAGGAATTTGAGCAGTTTTGAAAGCAGCAGCCAGGGAACTTCAATGAGGATTGCAGCTGAGGGCATGCCCAGAAGGCACGGGACTAACTGCATCTATCCTGCAGGCAAGAAGCAATTGCTAAGGATTCCAGACTTCTCAAAGTTCAGAGTTCAGCACGGAAAAACTTTGTTGAACTCACGATAGGCTGGGCTCTGTGGTTTGCATTCTGTTTTCAGGGGCTCTGAGATTCCCGGCAGTTTTGCTGGTCCGTGCTGCGCCCCCTGCGCACGGCAGGAATAAGGCTGTTTCTTTCTCTTTTGCTTCCACGTGGAGGTATGAATTAAACACCCGCAGCTGCAGTCCTGGGCTATGGTCCCTCCAGAGCTACAGGGCAGGACAACAGCAGGTGAAAAGAGCCTGTTTATCTAAATGAAAGGCAAAAACAAATCTGTGTCAGCGCCCAGCTCTGTCTTCATCTAGCTGTGTGACCTTGACGGAGTCCTTCAGTGTGTCGGAGTCTTAGCTTCTTTCTCTCTTCCATGCTCCCCTCCAGCTATGGGTTACTGAGTCTCTTCTGCGTGCCCCAAATACCTCTCAACCCCATTACTAAGGCTGTTCTAGGGTGCTGGGGAGAAGATGCTACATTAATCACTGAGATCCCTCCTGGTCTAGCAGGGTACATATAGAGAGACCTGAACAAGAGCTTGACTAGAAAGTGCTGAGTGTGGCAAAAGGCGCACGTGCAAAGTGCTATGGGAGCTCAGAGGGGGAACAATTCATTCTGCCGGGGGTGGGGTGGGGAGATCCAGGGAAAGGCACAGGGCTGAGAGGAGATCAGATCTGATGAGATAATGAACAAGAAAGCATTTTGCAATCTGTGGGGGGGTTATAAAAGGCAAGCTCTTATTGTGATGTCAGGTAATAGGACACAGCACACAATCTGGATCCTTTTTTCTTACCTCGGACTGGATTAATGGGAACTTGGGAAGCTCTTTAGCTTCAAAAGAACAAAGGGATACCGTGAGGGTTGGAATCCAATAATTGATGTTGAGGGGAAATTTTTTTTAATTAGAAGAAAAAATAAAATCGTATGAGAGAGACCAGTGGGAAGGACCAGAACGGAATGTTGCTGTTTCTGCCACATAATTAGTATTCCAAGGGTGAGGCCCATGGGCTGAATCCCTGACATCCTCCCCTGTCTGGAGGTAAGTAGGAGGGCCTCATGTTGGCTTCTACCGCTGGAAAACCCAGGAAGGCCCAATAAGTACACGAGTTTTTCTCCCAGTGTTATGTTGAAGAGCAGTGAGAGTAGGCATCCGTGCCTTGTTCTCTATCTTAGAAGAAAAGCATTCAGTCTTCTGCCATTAAGGATGATATTAGCTATGGGTGTTTATTGTAGATGCTCTGTATCAAGTTGATAAGTTTCCTTCTCTTCCTAGTTTGCCCAGAAATGTTTATCATGAATAGGTGTTGCGTTTTGTCAAATACTTCTGCACCAATTGATATGATCACATGAAGTTTCTTCTTTAGCCTGTAGATAAGGTGGATTATATTGATTGATTTTCAAATGTTGACCCAGCCTTGCATACCTGAAATAAATCCCAGCTGGTCAAGGTAGCTAATTCTTTTTCTATACATCTGGGTTCGATTTGCTAATACTTTGTTGAGGACTTCTGTGTCGTAAGTTCATGAGAAATATTTGTAGTTTTCTTTATTTGTATTGTCTTTATCAGGTTTTGGTATCAGGATCCTACTGGCCTCATAAAATCATTTGGGACATGTTCCATCTTCTACTTTTCTGGCAGAGATTCTGTAAAATTGGTATTAACACACCATTTTTAAAGGTAATTCTGATTTTCTCTAGTTGATCTTCTGTACCTAGCCTGGAAATACCTTTTCGTCTGCATGGTAGAAAAAATAGCTTAGCCCCACATCCTGAAACTCGGGGAAACTATGAAACCAACTGGGTTCCCACCCATTCTAGAGGTTGTTCTAATCTAAGCACCTTGATATGATTACTCCTTTTCCTTAACTGCCCCTCCCGCTTCAAGGTCATCTCACCTGTACATTGGTTCACTCAGTGCTTCTGGGGCATTGTACTGGATGGACAAACCAGCTCCTCACCCCCCTCCCTCGGTTCTCTCTCTCCCTCCCACTCCTCGTTATTCTCTCTCTAGTTACTTTCACCTCAGAGTTGAGTTTTGCATGCTCCTCACTTTATTTCCAGTATTCACAGCACTCACTTTATTTCCAGTATTCACTCCCTTCCTCCGCCCTGCTGGTACTCGTGTCAATGTGCTTGCTGTTGTATTAGCTTCCTGTTGATGCTATAACAAAGGCCACAAATGGGGTGGATGGAAACAGTATAAATGTATTCCCTTGCTGTTCTGAAGATCAGAAGCCCAAAATGGGCCTTTCTGGGCTAAAATCAAGGTGTTCTTAGCATGACTCTGTTTCTTCTGGATAGGCTAACCAGACATCCTGTTTTATTTTATTTTATTTTTTTATTTTTAAAGATTTATTTTATTGTTTTTGACAGAGAGAGAGAGAGAGAGAGAGAGACAGAGACAGAGACAGAGAGAAGGGGGAGGACCCAGAGCAGTCTCCATAGTTGTGTGTCATCAGTTTTTGACATGGTTTCATTCCACACAGGTGGGTGGGGACCTCACAGGGTGGGAACTGGGCTGGGGGCCTCCCACATGGGAGGCACGCCCCCTCGAGCCAGGGGCTGAACTGAGAGGTGAGAACCAAACTGGGGGCCTCCCAAATGGGAAGCACACCTCAGTTCGGCATATGGGTCTGCACGGGTTGGGGCTGGGATTCGATCCCTGGTCCCCGGGGCTGCAAAGCGAGTGTTGAACCCGCTGAGCCATCCTGGTTTCCCTTCATTCTGTTTTAAATGGGACAGAGAACAATGGTACTGTCCTCTTTCAAATGGTACATATGGGCAGCCTACTGAATTTAGCCCAGTGACACAGGCTGACCATCAGACGTACTGTTTGAAATGGGACAGTACTGGGTTTTTTTTGTTTTTTTCTGTCCCGTTTAAAACAGGATGTCTAGAAAGGAATCTCTTTTCTTGCATTTTCCAGAGTCTAGACACTGACTGCATTCTTCGGCTCCCAGCCCCCTCCCATCTTCAAAGCCAGGAATGGCTGCCTCATCTTTCTCGCCTGTATCACTCTTACACACACTCTCCTACTCCCTCTTTCACTTAGAAGGACCCTTGTCATTGCACTGGGACCCCCTGGCAAATCCAGGACAGCTGCTCATCCCAAGGTCAGCAGATTGGCAAGCCTCATTTCCTCTCGCTGCCTAACATGATATTGTCACCGGTTCGGGGGATTTGGAGGTAGCCAACCTTGGGAGTCCTTACTCACATGGGTATACAAGGGCTGTCTGGAAAAACTTCAGCCGTTGTCAATGTAATGAGAATGGTTACATGGCTGGATACCTCCTGGACGGCCCTAGTATATACATTAGATACATGGGCCTCACTGTAAAATATATGGTGTTATTTTGAGTGTGGAAGGATTCTTTATTTATATGAATGGAATTGGGCTATAGACTTTACTTTTTACTCCAAAACTATATTTTTAAGTTCTCCCATTACCTCTAAAAATTGACATCCCCCATAATCATCTTACTCATTTCCAAGTGATGGACATTTATCTAGATTGCTTTCCAAGCCTTACTGTCACAAACAATGCTGTGACAGCCTCATTGCATTCTCTTACTTACCTCTCACTAGATAATGTTGGCGTGCTCCCTGCAGCGGCGGGCCTGGCTGCACCCTCGGCAGCGGTGTGCAGGGGTTTCTGCTACCCCATGCACTTGGGGCCTGTTTTGGCTTTCTGCTGCCAGCTCCCACCATTTCCTGGCCAGAAAGGGGAGGGAAAACCGTATTAAACGAGTTTCTACAAGGGGACCTATTCGATGATCCTGTGCTGGATGCTTACTGGGTTTTATCCTCTTTCATCAAAAAATCCTATCAGTGAACCCATTTTAGAGATGGGAAAACAAAAGCTGAGAGGGATTAAGTTCTTTGCCCAAGGTTTCATGTTTAATCAGTGCTAGAGTCAGATTTGACTCAAAGTTGGGCCAAGTATTTACTCTCTGCATCCCTGTTGTGCCCTGAGCACACCTTGCTCCCCATACACAGTAAGTCTTCAGTTAGGTTCGCTGTCTAGGAGAGTGGGTAAGAGTATGAGCTTTCAGTGGGTTAAGTGCTCACTTTGCAGCTCTGGGGACCTAGGATTGAATCCTGCCCGGCCTGTGCGGACCCATGTGCTGAACTGGGGAGTGCCCCCAGTTCAGTTCTCCCAGTTCAGTTCTCTCTGTGTCTGTATCTCTCTCTCCTCTCTCTCTGTCAAAAACAATTCAAATAAATATCAAAAAAAAAAAAAAAAAGGAGTATGAGCTTTGGAACCAGACCTTGGATCACTTCTTTGCTATGATTTTGAGCAAAGAGCCTCACTTAACTTGAACTCTCGGTTTTCTCCTCTGGAGATGAGAACAATGTCCTTTAGTAAGTTTGCCAACCACTTAGCAGTGTGTGCAGTTATCAATGGCAGGTATCGCTGCAGTATTTTACCTGTGGCTCCCCAACTACCCAGATTCTAAGCTCCTCATTGCAAACTTTTTTGTGCTTCGTTCATCTGTGAACTAACTTCATAGCAGCTAGCACAGTGTCTGCCTCGTCAATAGATGTTGTTGAACTACTCAGCAACAAGGCTCATTTCAACCAGGGTTGAAGATGTTCAATCCCTTGGGATGAAGGATCTTGGATCTCTGACCCCCATTCCTTTAGTGCAGGGGTCTCCAAACTACGGCCTGTGGGCCGGATGCAGCCTGCGAGGCCCTCTTATCCGGCCCGTGGAGACCTTTTTATCTGAATAAAATAATATTAAATAAATAATTAAAAACAACATCTATGTTTTGATACTTTTTTATTTGGACCTCGAGTGTGTAGTCGGCCCCCAAACTGCTGTTTGATAGTAAATGCGGCCCGCGGGCTGAAAAGTTTGGAGACCTCTGCTTTAGTGACTTTCCTGGACCTTGTTCCTATCCTTTTCCTAACATCTATTGCTTCTGACCCCCATCTTTTTCCTGTCCATCTTGTCTCTCAAATTCCTCTGTTGTTCCCCCTGGGGGGAACCAAGGTGTTGTTCTCTCTATGTTGTAGAGGTTTTCTCTTTGGTGGAGGGTCACATTGCCATCAGCCTCGTGTTTCCTTTTTTGGAGAAGGGGGCTTGGCACCACCATGGCTTGCCTGTCAATTAAGCAATTCTGCACCTGTGTGATTTCCTTGAACGCTTAATAAAAACTGGGTGATTAGAGAGCATCAGGTGGGCCTTTCTTAAATAGTCATTAAACAATCATTACAGAGGGAAAGAGCTACAACCAACTGCTATGAGGGAGTGTGTGGCTCCTAACAACATAATCCTTTTTCAAGTCAGAACAAATGTGTAATCAAAGCACAAAGCAACAGTTTCAGAGTTCTGAGCCTTCTCAGGCAATACTAGGTATAATACATCAACCAGCCTACATCAGTGTCCAAAATGCTCAATGAGAACTGACATGCAGTACTGTAGTGTTCTAAGTATTAATTCACCACTTATGTCAGGGTTTGGTTTGTTGTTGTTTTTTCCTTCTCGCTTCTTTTAGGGATGTCTTCATAGCCATTAGGGCCACTAATACCAATCTTAGCTAAATTGAAAAAGTTGTGATTGCTACAGGTTATAACTTGATATTGAAGGAATCAAGCTGGGATTGAAAAGCTAGAACCAACATTTAAGAGCTGTGTGACCTTGGGGAAGTTACCTACTTATTCTGAACCTCAGTTTCTGCATTGTTAAAATGTAGATCATCACAATGCCTGTTGCATAAAAAGCCTTTACTAAGTATTATAAAGTTATTAACCCCGGTTTTACATTTTTTAATGTGGGTGCTCCTGGAGTGGAAAGTGGGTCGTTTAACTGTGAAGGCTTCTTGCTCTCCCCTACACTCCACCAGATAACAAACTTTAGACTGCCTGAGAAACAATGCAGATCCCTGGAGCCCACCAGGAGTGATTCTGATTCTGACAGGAATGGGACCCATGATTTTAGTGAGCACTCATGTGATTCTGACATACCTGGTTCAAAGGCTAGTCTTTCAAAAGAAATGAATGATTGTCAGTCACTTAACTAGGCTATAGTCATTTATGTTGTAATGTGAACAATTCAATCAGATTGCTTTCTTCTCAGTGCCGCTAACCAGCCATACCCAGGGGGATAGTGTTTTTGATAGCATGGGAAGAAAGAGGAGCAACTAGGTGTACTTGGAGATGGTAAGCTCTAGAAAACACACCTTGGCTCACCAGAGGCATCAGCAGGCTGAAAGGGATGTGATGGTGGAGGAGGAAGTTGTGAAACACAAAGCTAACTTGTAGTATGGCAGGACTACCCTTTAGGCCAACTCAAATCTTTTTGAATTCTTGTTGGTTGGCAATGGCTATTTCATATCAATGAGAGAAATCCTTAAGTTTGTTTTGTGGGTTTTTTTTTTTTGGACACACAAACTGACTTCTTAAGCAAATATACCATTCTGGTTTATATTTTGTGGCCTCTCTTCCTATAGGCATCACTTTCTTAGTATTAAGGCTGGAATTCCCAGGATCTCGCTGGCTTTGGATGTCAAGTAGTTGATGAGTATAAGATGAGGCCATTCATAGGAAAGTTCTGCCTGGGTGGATCTCTAGATGAAAGGGATAGTAGTGACGGGGCAGAGAATGTCCGTGTAGAGAGATATCAGCCCCCAACATCAGACATGCAGACATATCTATGAGGGCTGTCTGGATAGAATCCAGCCATGTAACCATTCTCGTTATATTGACAATGACCGGATTTTAAAGAATGTGAAGAATATTCAGTTTTGCCTGTGAAATTACTGTGCAATGTATATGTGATAAAAACTAAGTTCATGCCTTAGATGAGTTTAGTTCATTCAGAGCACTGATTGGACAAGATCTGATATTTGAGAAAAAGTTTGTTTGAGAGCTTAGAGTAGAGCTGAGATGATTAGACTAGTAATAAAAAAGGCACTATTTACTCCATTGTCCCTCTATTTCATATCTGAAAGAATTGATTTCATTTCCTTAAGATTTTAATTCCTGATTATAAAAACAATATATGCTCATTGTGAAAAACTTTGGGTATAGCCTTCAGATATATGTTCTAATTAACACACGAACACACACCCACTTTTATAAAATTGAAATAATGCTAGAGAAATTGTTTTGTACCTTGACTTCTTTTTTACTTATAATTATCTTATGAAAGAATTTTCTAGTTTAATTTCTAATTCCCTATTTTCAGTGGCAATGTATCAATCTTTAAAAAAAATGAATTTTTATTGTTATGCATTTAAGTTATTTTTATTTTTTCCTACTATACAGAATAGTTGTGATGAATATTCAAATATGTAGATCCTTGTACACATTTGTGATTATTTCCTTAGGGGTAAAATTTTTAGAATTGCTGAGTCAAAGGATATACATTTCTAAGGTCTTTGGTATGTATGTATCAAATTTCCATTCAGAAAAATTGTTTTAATTTTAATTTGTACCAGAATTGTAGGAAAGTACCCATTCCTCATCTTCCTTCTTACCACTACATATATTTTTATTTCTTTAAAAATATCTTGCTCTTTAGGCAACTACTACAAGCCACCTTAGCACTCTCTACCCAGTCTCCAAATGGTTGTCAGCTATCATTTGGATGAATGAATTATGCATCGTGTCAATTTTTTGAGGTGTAGACCTGGCAACTTACATGGAAACTGCTAATTTTCTTGACCTCCAGGGATAAGCATTTAGAAGAAGAATTATCCTGCCTCTTCTTTTTTTTTTTAATTTATTGTTAAATTTGATGAGGTTACATTGGTTGGTAACAATTAGACAGTTTACAGATGTACAAGTCCACCTCACATCATTCATGCATCGTATTATGTGCCCATCACTCAGTATCAGTTCCCCTTCCATCACCTTATATCTAGTGCCCACTCCCACCTCCCCCCACAACTGTCCCCCCGCTCC
>PVKE010017500.1:0-19372 GCA_004027555.1 Craseonycteris thonglongyai
TGCAACTATGGAGACTGTTCTGGGCCCTCCCCCTTCTCTCTATTTCTGTCTCTGTATCTCTTTCTCTCTGTCAAAAACAATAAAAAAATAAAATAAAACAAAGAAAGCTGTTCAAGGAGCTAATTAAATGTGACTAGTGTGAGAAGAAGGTTTTAAGAGAGGTAGATGACTTGGTGGCAATACCTTCATCTCTCAGTAGTTAGGCCAACAAAATCAATTTAATTACCAAAGAAGCCTATGGACAGAGGTAGAGTACTAGTTCGATTTTTAGATCTTAGCTTTCTGTTTTATAAATTATTTCAAATAGAGTATGAGGCCACTAGTGCTAGTGAGAGGGGTGGGGAGGCTGGTGGAAGGTAATTCATAAAGTGGTAAGAGCAAACTTCATTGAGCTCTCTCTCTTTTTTTTTTAATTCATTGGCAATATGTTCAACAGTTTTTATCTAATGTATGACAATATTTTTTTCTGAAGAGAGTTCATCTGCCATTTCTTTCCACTGTTTCTTTGATTTGTGTTTACAATATCTTTACATAGATCTGATGCTGTTTTCATTTTTATAATTACTCTTCTCTAAATGAGATGAATTCTCATTGGTCTTATGAGATTCCTATGGGGGAAGGGCCTAAGGCTATTTTAGGCTCAAAAGAGTTTTCCCTGAGTTCTTTTAGCCTTTACTTATACTGAGACATAAATTTCAATATTATTGCATTAATTTTGAAAGCAAGGGCAATACCAGACTTTTCTGGTACAGTTAATTAATTTTATTTTTTAAAGTTCCTTCATGAATATTCATGAAACATTTACTAGTATAAGAAGAAGTCGGAATATAGACAATCAAGCTATTTATAGATGGACTGAGGAAATAATGTAGTTGTAGATGTTGTATGTGATTAGTTTACCCACTAACACAAAATTCTAAAATCAGAACATATGAAGGTTATCTTCACTATATGGTTTATACATTTTTGGATCCATTATGACCTGTACTTTAAATCCTTTCTTCATACTCTCCTATAATAGGAGAAAAGAGCTACAGAACTCACCAAGCAAACGTGGTAAACCTGTTTATATAACTAGTAACAATAAATGGAAGGATTGTTATAAAGATTTAACAAATTATATCTAACAGATAGATATTATATATATATATTTTTTTAATATATATATTTATTTATTTATTTATTTTGACAGAGAGAGAGAGAAATACAGAGACAGAGACAGAGAGAGAACTGAACTGGGGGAGCTCCCAGTTCAGCACATGGTTCCGCACGGGCCAGAGCCGGGATTCGATCCCTGGTCCCCGGCGCTGCAAAGTGAGGGCCTAACCCACTTAGCCATCCCAGCTTCCCCAGATATTATATATTAAATAGACAAATACAGAAATCTGCCCAAAGATAACTATAGATAATTTTTGTGTTTCCATTTTAAAACTATATAATACAAAGAAAAAAAAAAAGTTTCAGGAATTAAATTTGAGAGCTCAGTCAAGAACATCCAAATATCATGAAGTGGAGGATTATAGACTTTCTACAGTGTCTACTTTTTCCCAGAGCCATTTTTGAGTAGTGCCTTTTGTCATACAAAGGATCAATAAATTGGGAAACATGAGAAACTGGAAACTAGATACCACTTATAAGAAGTCAGAATAATAACTGGTCTTCCTATCTTACTAGCATGTTAAAATAATTTAATGTGAGTAGGTATGTGAAAGCAGTTTATACAAATGTAAGCTGTAATACTGTTAGTTGTTAAAATGTAAAAGGAGACCACAGTTGATTCCAGCAGCCTCTTTTTAAGCAGCTGTCTTATAGTGCCACACCCTTTTTTTTTTACCAGGTCTGATGAAGATGGTAATGCATATTAAAACAACTCATTGGAACAGTATGCAGCCAAACATTTGTAGTGTCTGAGTAATGAGATACCATTTCCTTGTGTAGAAAGCTCAGCATTTAGAAATCATTTAAGAACTCCCTGAACTTACCTCTAACTAGTGGTGGGACTCTACCTACTATTGAGTGCTGAGAAATTTGTCTTAACAGTAGAAGAACAGAACGGGTAGCTGTAACTGCCCTCTTAGACCCTGTGAAAACACACATACAAGGCCTGTCCGGAAAAATCCAACCATTGTCAAGATAACAAGAACCCTTACATGGCTGGATACTTTCTGAACAGCCCTCATACACATACACACACTCTCATTTTCCCATTGCTATGTGATGACTAAATATATCAGTTCCTGTTTCCTATTGTGGTTCTCTTGCATTCCTGTTGAGAGCAAAGAAAGCTGACCAAGGAGCTAACTAAATGTTACTAGTTTTAGAAGAAGGTACCGTATTAGAGAGAGATAAATGACATTAATGGCAATACCTTCATCCCTCAGAGGTCAGGGCAACAAAACAAATTACCATAGGAACCTAAGGACAGAGTTAGACTACTAGTTAGATTTTTAGATCTTAGCTTTTAGTTTTATCAATGGTTTCAAAGAGAGTATAAGGCCACTAATGCTGGTGAGTAGGGGGAGGCTGGTGGAGGGTTGATTCATAAAGTGGTAAAACAGTGCTGACAACCTCTTATACTTCTTGCACAGTCAGTCAAGAGTTGTGTCAGCAGTTCCTGGAGCAATGATACAACCTTCATAGTTTAGTTATGAGAATCATTATTATTCATTTTCAACACAATTACCTATGTTTTTTGAACTAGCTAGAAGTGTGCTGTCTAACATAGCTGCTAGCCATGTAACTATTTAAATGAAAATTAAATTAAAATTTAAGAAAATTAGAAATTGAGTTTCCCACTCACACCAACCACATTCAAGTGCTAAATAGCCACATGTGGTTAGTGGCTATAACATTGGACAGTGCAAATATAGACGGTTTCCATCATCATGAAACATTCTTTTTGAAAGCACTGATCTAGAACAAACTCCGAGAGCAAAAGTTTAATGTTAACTACGGTATATCTTGTTTATAATCAAATGATTAAAGGCCAAAATACAGTATTTAAAATTAGCTTTTAAAGATGGAAGCTACCATTATGGCTTGGTTATTCTATACATAAATAATAATACTTCTAAAGTGAACATTAGTGTCCACTAAATAAAAGGGCAGTTCCATGTTAATTTTAGATTCAAGGACTGGAGGAAAAGATGTATGAATTTTTTAAAAATGAAAAATTTTACTCCATAATCCTAAATAATAAGTCAAGATAAAAAAAATTAGACACAATATTGATGTAATTAAAGTTATTGGTAAATAAAGGATTGAACATGAAAAACAATTTAAATGATACAGGATCCTTTATACCTTCTTTATTATTTTATGAAAACATGATGTCCTCTTTCTGTTCAAGAGGATGTAAAACCACTTGATGGGGAAGGTGGGATGGCTCAGCGGGTTAAGTGCTCGCTTTGCAGCCCCAGAGACCAGGGATCGAATCCTGGCTCCGGCCCAGGCAGACCCATATGCTGAACTGCGGTGTGCCCCCAGTTCAGTTCTTGCCAGGGCCTATGAGGGAGGCTCCTGGCCCAGTTCCTGCCCTGTGCAGCCCCATGCCCACCTGTGGAGTGAAACTATATGGAAAACTAATGCTGTCAACTATGGAGACTGCTCTGAGCCCTCCCCTTCTCTCTGTCTCTCTCTGTCTCTCTCTCTCTCTGTAAACAAAACAAAACAAAACCACTTGAAAGTAATTCCTGTAATAAAATTTAAACATCAGTCAAAGACTGACTGATCTGATCCTTAGTTCTAATATAGTAATGAATGTTATTACTGTATTCAGAGCATTGGGCCAGGGGTGGGGGGTGGGAGGATAAATTTAATTATGGACAGTTGAGCCTATTTTTTGACATATATGGAAAAGTAAAAATTTAACAGTTAAGTACTTCATACTTTATATGTAATGCTCTACACAGACTACCACATTTAATTACTTTTATTAGTAGGAATAGAGTTTTATTGAATGCTTATTCTGTGCCAGCCACCTTGCTTAGCACTTTATATGCACCATCATATTAAAACCTCACAATAAACAATCCTTTGAGTTAGGTATATTTATTATGCCCATTTTAAAGACAAGGAAACTGAACCTTGGAGAGTTTTGAAACTTGAGCAGGATTATATGGCTAGACCTGGAATTTGAACGCACTTCAGCTTTAATCAAAACCCCATGCTCTTAACTGTGGTTGCCTTTCCAAGAAGCTAGCTAAAGGCAATACTAGTAAGTAGCAAAGTAGGATTTAAACATAATGCTTTTCTAACTCCAGGTGTCATGTTCTTTCTGGTTTGCCATATGCCTCTCAATCAACTGAAAATAAGGAGGAAATTGCCATTATTTATGGCAACTTAATGGAAATTCTTAAAATTCCTCTCTGTACAGTGTTCCTAACTTTATTACACATCCAGATTTGAGAACATTGTCTAAAATGCCATGAATTAAAACAAACAAATACACGTTGTATTCATGTGGCTTTCAAAACTCAAAAGCCTTAAAGCAATGAAGATGATATTTATCAGAGTATTATTTTACTATTGTCTTAATTTCCAATTACATTTATTTTTAGAAAACATTGCAACCACGAAAACTTGCAAACAGTATTTAGGGAGTTTTTTACTTGTAAATATAAATTTCAGTAATTTTCCTAAACTAGTTTATGGAGAAATAATCAAATAGCATACCAAGAAGTCTAGGAAGAGGCAATTAATTCAAAACTAAGTATAGAAGGCCTCTTTTTGGTTATATATTTTGTAGTTAGCCTCTTCCAGATAGTCTATGTCTGTTCTCTGAGATCTGAGAGGGTTCTAGTGAAATTTCTGGAGAGTAAAAATAAGAGAAATTTTCTTTAGTGGGATTTCTTTCTAAGTGAATGAAATGTAATTCAGCCAGTTGAATCACTGAACTATTATTTTATTACATTGGAACTCAAAAGAATTTCATTTAAAAAACACTGCTTGCTATTTCAATAACTCAAAACCATGGTTTATTCAATGACTTCATAACAAACTAGTGTGGAGAATGACTTAGCCGAAATGGTGCCAAATTCAGCAAAATGGAGTTGGTATGTATGAGGCAGCAAAAGGGAAGGGTGGGACCAGGATCATAAGGAAGAGTTAACTGTACTTTATTTATTAGCTAACATTTGAAATATGAGAGCAATAAGGAAATAATTAAGAAATAATATGTGGAGCCATCTTCCAGAAGGTTACAATCTAATTGAGATAAACCAATTCATATGATATAGTATGAGATTTTTAAGGTAACATTAACATAGGAAAAATGATACATAGATAAAAAGTCAATACAAAAGAAATTTTTTTTTTTTTTTACATTTTTTGTTGTACTGGAATTGTTTTATTCAGTCTTTCATCAACTATTTTTTACATGGATACTATCTGTGAAATATTATTTCAGACATTGGAGATGTAACAGTGAACAAATAAATTAGAGTTTATGTGTAAACTGCCCTTAAAGAGTTTACATTCTAGAAGGTGGAGATAAAATATACAAATTAAGTAGAGTACATAGTGTATTAGAAGATGGTAAATACTATGTAGTAAAAAAGCAGAGAAGATGGATAGGGACTAGTTAGAGGTTTCAATTTTAAGAATGGTGGTTAGGGTGATATATATATCTTTTTTTTTCTTTTTTAATCAAAATTCTACTAGTGTGTAGAACCTGGAGTTGAAACAAGGCCAAAGCTCTTCTCACTGGTGAAAGAGTAAGTGAAAGAAATGCAATACAGCAATGAGAACGATATCATGAACTTTATCTTTTTCCTGGCCCTGGATGTGTTCTTTTGTTTGTTTTGATAGGTGATTTAGAAGTATGTTTGGTTTTTTGGTAGAGTCATTTGGCCCGTGAGATAAAATGGGGTGGTGGTATTGAAGATATTAGTACCGATAGTAGAGCACAGTTCTACTTCATCTTCCCCTGAGATCTTAGCATGCACTATAAGCAGTTGTGATAATGGGATTTTCATTTGTAAAAAAAAAAAAAAAATTGCTCTAGCCTCGTAAAATCTTATGAAGTCATCATAGTTAAAAAAAAAAAAAATCTGTCTCTCTATTCCTGTGGTTCTATAAAACCAAGTCCATTAAGGTATTGGCATTGAATAATTGTTCATTCATTGAGTGGCCAATATGTGTAGAATATGTTTTCTTTCTCATGTGTATCTTAAGTAATTCTTGCTTTGCAACAGTTTTAAAAGCTGTGACTAAGTATTAGTCTCTTTCCACTGACCACTCCCCTCGTTCCTACAGGCAAGCCCAAATCTCTGTTTATCTACAAAAAACCTGTACTTGACACTGCTACTCTTTTTTTGTTCTATTCTAGTGTGCATATAAAATTATTCCCCTGCTTTCATATTCTTCCCTTTTTCCTTCTTTCCCAACCCAACCCCATTCCTGAGAACTAAAACAGTTTTCTCAAAGATCATCAATTATTTCCATTTGGCCAACTTTAGTGGTTTTTTTCTAAATATTTAACTTGCCCACTTGATCTTTTTGGAGACTTTCCCTCCTTGCATTATGTCCATTAAGGAGACAAATGAAAGCATATTATAATGCCTGACCCGAGAAAGTTCTCAGCAAATGTTGGCTGAATCTTAACTGAATATGACTTTATACTCTGTTGTTTCTATTCCAGCCTTATGCATTATACATTTGTTTTATGAATGAATGCATGTATTTATCACTTCTTTGTCTCCTTTCATGGTTCTTCCTCTTTCTGACTTCAAACATATGCCTAAGAACCTTATATATTAGTCATTGTGCTAAAGGCTTTATATTCATTATATCATTTAGTTCTCACAACCACTGGATATGGTAGTTATTCTTATTTCTCTATTACAGATGAAAATGAGACTTAAACTCTTAAATGACTTAACAAACTCACACAGTCAACTAACTAGTACGTGGTGAAACCACAATGGGATTGTTCTAGAGGACTCAGATATAAACTCTCTGCTCTCTTTGTACTCTACTCTCCCTTATTAGAGTCCATCCATTCTCATGGTTTCAGTTGGCAGTTGTAAGATAGTGACGTGGAAGTCAGAGAGAATCTTCAAGAATTGACATTCTCACGTGATGCGATGCATGGGTGATGTGATGTGTACTTGTACTTCTGGAAATTACCTAATTGTTACCAACCAATGTCACCCCATTAAATTTAACAATAAAATATAATAATAAAAATTAAAAAAAAAAGAATTGACATTCTGTCCCATTTCTCCAACTTCCTGTGCTAGGCTATAATGCTATCATGTTGAACTCCTTGGTAGCGATTTAGTCAGTGACAGTCTCATCATCTGAATTACTCAGACTTGAAACCATCTTTAAACTTCTTTTTCATTTCCATTTTCTTATCCTAACTCACATCAACTGATACAGTATTATTCCCAAGGGATACACAGCTACATGACTAATCCTTGCACGTGTCTACCACAGGTGGAAAAGTCAGTCTAGGAAGTGTCTTTATTACTTCCCTTTAGTTAATAACTTACTGTCCCTGTCATTTTAAAAATGTGTAAAACCAATGATAGCTGTTAGAAATTTTATACTTAATTTCCAGAACCTTACATACTGGATAAATGACAGATATTGCTAACTTTACCAATTCTTCCTACAGATGGGGAAGATTTTGTAGTGAAGATTTTGTTTCTTCTTGGTACTTATTCAGAAGCCTCCAGCTGACATCCCCTCCAGTTCCACTGGGCAGAACTAACTGGGTCACATGCTTACCCCTAGGTCAATCACTGACAATGACTCTTCAGATTACCATAATTAGCTTATACCAGTTAAGGCTCACTGTGTATCACTGGGCAGAAAATTGTTCTGTGGGCAGAATAACGGGAAGAAGTGACTGTGGAGTAGGTGACCAACAAGCATCTGCATCTTGGCAAACCATCTTTTTGCAAGTAAACATGTTGATTAGCTTAAAGAATATGCTACAACATAGGAATATTTAATGTAAGAGACACTTTGAGGAGTTAGAAAGATATCGTTGTTTCTTTAAGAACAGGCCATTTATAGGAGTATCAATATACATAGAAGATAGCACCTGACATTTATTTGTATTAGTAATAATAGCTAACAAATTGATTAAGTCTGATTTAATGTGACAATGAGCCCTCTACTTGAAATATCTCATGTAATTCTTATACCAGCCCATAAAATGTAAATATTTTTATTATCCCTGTTTACCCATGAAAACACCAAGGCATGGAGTTCAGTTACTTGACCAATAAATACTGTGAATCAGAGGCAGAAGCATGATTCAGACACAGGTAATCTTGCATCAGAATTAACGTTCTTAACTAGCATGCTAAACTGCCTTCAGTAGTTGGCAGCAGAGATAAAGAGAATGGCAAAATCTGTGCTGTCATCAATTATGAGACCTGGGGCTCTTGACCTGTTTTTCTCTTGCTAACATTTTTCCTGTCTTCTGTCACCTCCAACAGAGTGTAGTTCTGATCAATATGTTGAGGATAGCACAAGGTCACTCTAATTTCCTTCCTTGATTTGTGTAAAAAAGGCATGCTTTGTTTTATTTTCCTCACTTAGAGATGAGTGAATAGGGAAAGAGTATGACAAAGGACAGCTACTAGAAAAATATCTGAAAGCACACAAATATTCTAAAGAAGGCACCTTGAATTTACATTTGTTCATAAGTAATGTGTAAGTTAAAGTGGTATAGTCTGAGAAGAAAAAAACATGATGATAATATGATCATCTCTAGGCTTTCTTTTAATGCACTCATTCTTGTTATGCTTTGAACTCTGACATATCCTGACCACAACTTCAGGCTTTCATAACTGCATATTTAAATGGAACAAAAAAATGTCTGCTGAATCACCATTCATGAACTCTCCAAGCTTTGAGAAAGTGTCTAGCTACAAAGTACTGGGTTGCTTTGTGGTGAGAAAGATCCTTAAAATTTCAGCAAAACACTTAAGCAGACTTTTATTATCGAGTTTCTTTTGTACCAGGGACTCAGCTAAGTGCTAGGATTTTTTTCTTTTCTTTTCTTTTCTTTTTTTTTTTTTAATTGGCTTCTACCAGCTATTTTGCTTTGATGTTTCCACCTCTTTGCTACTGTAATCAAGCTTTCCTGATGGTGACATTTGCAGCTACTTGTAGCATTATACTATCTAACATTTAACAAGCACCAAGAAAACCCAGGCAAGTATGAGTGAATAGTAGCAGAGAGGGCACAAAAATGTAAAACGGACTAAAACATCAATACTGGAAGGAGAACTGGTTTCTGGCTATATGAGGGAGGTAAAAAAAGAGGAAGGGAGGGTCCTAAGAAAGGAGAAAGATGAGCAGAGAATGAGGAAATGATTAGACCTTGGATATATATTATTGTTGAGGAACAGAAATAGCAGAATTCAGGAAGAAAAGAACAATTTGCAAAACGTCCTTCAATATACTAAAGGTTTTTCAGTATATGCTTAATGTGGTAAGATAATTTAGAAAACTTGCTCTGAGTTTATGTTTACTTAGGGTGAGTATTAGTTTTGTGAGTTTTGTTCACTATGCTTAATCCTTGCCTCTGGTGCTCCAGCCCAACTCCCACCCCACAAACACACAGTTTCTCAGAATTATCTCTTTTATCACTTGATATTCAGCTCACATTTGCTTTCTCAGACTTTGGGAAGTTACCAGTCAGAGATGCAAATTCACTATTGTGCCTGCCAAAGTGCTGAGCAGAAGAGAGACATTGTTTTACACCTTCCATCTTGTAGAGCTTTTGGTCCTTCTCTTTCAATCTTTGCTAAATAGTAAATGGGGAGATTGTTGTTGTTCAGGAGCTCACAAGGGTATTTGCATTACTGAGCTTGATGTTTCTAGTTCTAAAGAGTTTCTTTTCAATTTCCTTATCAGCAAAGGAATCTCCTTGATTTCCTTTGATGATGTTTCCCAGCTGATATTCTAGAACTAGCACCAAAGCAATTCATACCCCCATGAAATGGCTCTTGCCCAGTAATCCTGCTTGATTTGTACTGATTGCGGTTTAATTCCAGGGTTAAAGGGGCTGGATGGAAAAGAAAGCAATAATACCATACCCTCTGCCCCCAAATTGAGCTCTCTATCAAAATAGCCTGACTTCCTCAACAGAGACTTGCAGAAATACATTTATACTGTAACTGTTTTTTTCCCCTAGGTATCAGTCACAAAGAATAAACACTTAAATTTCAAATAAAAATAGCCTTCATTAATTTAAACTAAACGCAAATAGACATTTGTTAATAGTAGTTCACAGAATTGTGAGAAATTATAATTAGACCTATAAAAAGTCATCTCAAAACACATTTTGAACTTTTTTTTATTTGCCATTATGAGCTATTATCTTTTTATTAAATGAGTACTATGTTCTGAACTCAATATAGCTGTAAAATCAAAACATTTTGGGGAAAGCCAGGATGGCTCTGCGGGTTGAGTGCTCGCTTTGCAGCCCCGGGCACCAAGGATCAAATCCTAGCGCTGCGGACCCATATGCTGAACTGGGATGTGCTTCCCATGTGGGAGGCCCCCAGTTTGGTTCTTTCTGGGGAGAACTTCCTATGTGTGAAGCCCCCAGTTTGCCCCAGCTCCAGGGTTTGTGTCTCCCGTGCAGGTTCCTGCCCTGTGCAGCCCCCACCCATTTGTATGGAATGAAACCATGTCAAAAATTGATGATATACAACTATGGAGACTGCTCTGGGCCTTCTGCTTTCTCTCTGTCTCTCTCTGTTTCTGTCTCTCTCTCTGTCAAAAACAATAAAATAAAATCTTTTTTTTTAAAGGAAAAAAATTCAAAATATTTTGAATCTGTTAAGTATTTTGTAGTAAATTGAGAAAAGTTTACCCATATGAAGGGAGTGACATGCTGAAAATAAGTGGATATTTTTCAAAGATTTTGGAAGATTTTAATATTTAACATACTTGAGGGATCCTATTTTTGGTTTATTTTAACTTTTTTTGGTATAATTATTCTTCCAATTTAATCTTATGTAATTTTTAACTACTTGGTCTTTAAGAAAACTAGGACCAGTATAACATATGTATTTAAAAATTACAATATAGGTTAATGACCTATTGAAAAGTGGCAAGATTTTTAGATGAAAAAAATATTTCTAACTAGTAAAATTGCCCAAATTTTACTACCAAAACCTAGTACACCCTTTCTACCTTTAATGCTTCTGTGTATACTGATAAAATGAAATTATTTGGTGCATTGAGAGTTAGAGAATGGAGTTTTAAATTAACTTGTTCTTTTTTATTTAAGTCTAAATAGTTGATTCTGATTTAAGGTGTTTCCTTGAAAATAGTCTGATTTTATAAATGAACTTGAATTTATGGGGGGACCAGGTTAAATTAGTAGCAATAGCTTCTTTTAAATGTTTAGGTGTTGTCAACTAAAGAATGTCCAAACCTATAGAAAAATTTTATAAGCCTTTATTTGAGCCAAACTGAGGACATTCCAGGAGCAAGATTTCAATGAAATGAGAAAATGCTCCTGAGAATGGCAGTTGGGCAGTTCTTTTTTACATTTAGAATCAAAGGAGAAAATAAGGAAGGTTACATGAAATTCATTGGTGGTGCATCAAGGAGGCAGAAGAAAGCAAAATGGGGTGGAGGGTGGTCTTTGTCATTTTAAAATGCATACAGAACAATTAAATATTGTATACTTTTACTGTGAAGACAGTAGAAATGTCACCTGTTCTACAGGAAAATAAACTTGAGATTACATGGATGACCTAAGATATTGTCAAAGTCAAAATTAAACTGCTATTTAATTAAAGAGAGGTGACTGCTCTTCTCCCCATCTCATTTATTTCTTTTCCAAACATACAGAAAAGTTATAAGAATTTAAAAAGACCTATATACTACATTTTACTTAGATTCACCAAATTGTAAGCTTTTGACATGCTTTACTTTTATCATTTTCTCTCATTCGCCTGCAGCATCTAACATGCGTATGTGCCCATGCACACACGTATGCATATGTTATCTGGTTATTTGCCACATGCCATATGTCATGCCAGAGCATGTTAGGGGACTCAAATCAATTGGGACATGAAGATTATTATATGGTAGCTCAGGCTTGTCCTCCCTGCAGTTCAGGATGGCTTTGAAATTTTATGAGATTTTTTTTGTGACTTATTTCTTTCTTTTTTCTGTTTTTTTTTTAGCTCATCAGCTATTGTTAGTGTCAGTGTATTGTATGTGTGGCCCAAGTCAGTTCTTGCACTGTGGCCCAGGAAAGCCAAAAGTTTGAACCCCACTGTGTTAGCTGCTGCCTACTCTAATCACATTATGCCCATTCCTCCCATTTTCATGCTAGAACAGTGGTGCATATTATATGGATGTGATCAAATAAGAATTACATCCACATCTAGCAAACCTTTGTTATGTACATGCTACATGCTTGACAGGTATTATCTCATTTAATCCTTACAACATTCTGTTAATTTCTGTTAAGAGAAGTTATGGAGGCTTGATAGAAAACAGAATGGGGTCAACTCTGCATATAAGAAGAAACTCTTTAGAATTCCTTAGCCATTTGTACTGGTTATGTAGAAGAGAGAGTGGTATGAATGCCCATGTTTCTGTAGAGAAAGAAATATGTTAGAAAATACTGGGTTTTGTTTAGAAACCTCTAATTGAAATTTAGCATTTTCTATAATTTATGAATGTAGACAATAAACCACACAAGTATTAGCAGCACTTGAGACTTTGTCAATAATCACAGATATTTTATAACATATTTCAATAATACTCGTAGCCATCTCAAAATATTGTGTATATTCATCACTCTTTGAACTTGTTATTAGACTGCCTATTAGCTCTCATTACTAAATGAATTAATAAGGAAGCACATATACTGCTATATAAAAAATTTGTTTAATATTTTGTTAACTTTATTTCAGTATATTTGGTGATCTTTGTAAATTTTAGTGATTAAATTTTTTTATTTAAAACATTATTCTGAGGTGTCCATAGGTTTCACTACACTGTCAAAGAGGTCACTGTGACAAAAATAAGGTTAAGAATTCCTTTTATAGATAGACTTTTATTTTTCTCTTTAAACTAATTCAGTGGTTCCTAAACTTAACTGTGTATGAGAATTACTTGTAAGGGTTTTTAGGAACACAACCATATACAAGGGCTGTCTGGAAAAAAATCCAACCATAATAACTTTATTTTTCATATTACATGGTGGGATATTTTCTGGACTGCCCTCATATACTGACGGGGATTTTTCAGAGATAATTTCAACTGTACCCAGGTTCAGCCTTGTGTCAACCTGTGTAACCTGCCACCTTGGGTAACATAAGATTCTAGTCTAGAGTGTCTTCAAGTAGATCACAGACCCTGGGAATATGAAAATAAGTCTAAACATTCTGTATGAAATTATTTTTAAATGTTATGTTCTCATTTTTATGATTATCTCCTAAAAGTTAATACATAGCGATCATCTCAATGTGATCACCTTATTACCAAATAGTTCTGTGGTTTGCTGTTATTACAGGGCCTGCATCTGTGTTTGCTATAGCCCAATGCCAAGGGCATAGATGGTGGACTCTCACCTTGTGAAAGCCACATGGTATCAAGTCAGGCTGTATAATGAAGTTTCCCCAGGAATGCAGGCAGAGAAAAGTGGTAGGTGAATTAAGTCATCACCTGGCGAGTAAGCATACCATACTTACCATACTACAAAACCCAAAACATGATAGATAGAACCATATTTGTTTTGGGAGTTAATGTATCAACAAAATAATAACATCTTTTATATTAAATCAATGAGGAAGGGCTATGACTTTGTTTTGTCTAAGTTGTATAAAAGTTATAAGGAGTGTAATACGGTTTTATAAATGAGCAGTTTCACTTTTCAGTAGCTCAGGTCACAAACTTTCAAGTGATATCCTTGACTTCTCTCTTTTATATTGTCAGAGCAGCAAAGCCCATTGGCTGTTTCTTTCCAGCTGTTCCATAATTTAACCACTTTTTACTACCTCCATCACCACATTGGCACTGGCTACTGTCATTTCTTGCCTGAACTTTGGTGATGAATTTCTTCCAGGTCTTCCTGTTTTTAACCTTGCTCCCATACAATTTGTTTTCCAAAGTAGAATGAAATACATAAGTCACTTCTCTCCCAAAATGCTTCAATGACTTTCTAGCCCACTTATAATAAAATCCAAAGTCTTCACGGTGATATATAAGGTCTCATCTCTTCTCCAACCGCACTTCTCATGGCTCACTCTGTTCTAGCCACACTGGCCTGGTTTTTCCTGGAATATACCAAGCAGTCTTGCTAGTACTTCTGCCTTCACTTCCTTTAGCCTTCAGGTCTCTGCTCACTGTTAATTTAGAGAGATTTATCATGACCACTGACTGACCTTTCTCTTTATGAATTTATTAGTATTTGATATATAAGTATATATGTATCTCTCTATACTAGAATATAAGCTCCGTGAGAGGAGGGAGGAACCTAAAGCCTTGTTCAGTAGTAAACACAAATTAGGCACTTAATAAATATTTGGTTAATGGATAAATGTACAAATAAGTGAAATGAATGGCTAAAAAAACTAAAGAAAATGTTAAGGATCTGTGAGAATTTTTTATAAGGGATCTGAATATTAATCAACTTTAAGAAACCCTGTTTTAAAGAGTAAATTATCATTATGTATTACAAGTATTTAAAGTTTTTATATATACATATGATTAAGTTTGATAGCGAGAAATGAGGACTTCAAAAGCCTGGCCAAATCTATTAGAATAGTTTGCAATGTACCTAGACAAATTAGCACCATATTTGTACTGGTTTTTACTCATGTAAAGTACCATATTCCCCCAAATTGAGGCATAATTGATATCAAATTGCTAGCCTCATACTAGAATATCAGAAAGAACAAAAACTTTCAGGGTTAAATTTAAGAAATCCAAATAAGGGATAGATCAGCAGGTTGAGCGCTAACGTTGCAACCTTGAGGTCCAGGAATCAAATCCCAACCCCAGCCCCAACCCTTGCAAAACCCATATGCAGACTGCTGCGCAACTGGTAACTGCTGGAATGGAGGTGAAGGTTCTAGCCTCACATGGAGGAGGTCCCCAATTCTGTTCCTGCCCCACACAGCCCCACATCCACCTGTGTGGAATGAAACTGTCACAACTAATGATGTACAACTAGGGAGACTTCTCTGAGCCCTTCCCCTTTCTGTCTCTGTCTCTCTCTCCCTCACCTTCTTTCAAACAGTAAAAAACACATAAATCTTTAAAAAGAAGAAATCCAAATGAGCTTTTTCTTTTTCCATCTGTCTGTCAACATAAGCATCTCCCCCTTTTTTTTCTAAAGAAGGGGGAAATTATACTCTTTAAGAAACCAAAATAATTGGTATTTTTATGTTTTAGCACACATAATCTTAAAAAGATGACTTGAAAATATCTTTTTTATAATACTTAATGTCATTTGACCTAGGAGTAGCCGAAAGGCCATCATTATTATGCTAATCGATAAACCCCAGTCACTTCTGTATTATTTGCTAAGTACCGTAAATGATCATGAAAATCCCTTTCAGTTCTCAGCTGCTGTGAGAGATATATATATATTTTTTTTTTTTTTTTTTTTTTAGCTTACAAGGACTCCCCTCTTAGCTTATACTTGGATGTGCTTTGTAAATAACTAAAGTGAAGCTATTCAACAATTGGATACTCCCAGCTCTTTCAGATCAGGACTGGCTGGAGAAGGACCCAGGGCTCAGTGAGCCTACAGTGAGCAACATGGCTCTCCTTAGAGGTCAGGGTAGCCTTTCTGGAGGAGGGGACACTGGTGGTGGGTTTTAAGGAATGAATAAGAGTTTCCTAGGCAGAACATGATTTATTTACTAATGAACATTTCCTAATTCCCCCTCTGTACCTAGTCTTTGTTAGCTCTGGGGACCCAGGAAAACAGAATGAACAGACAAGTATAAAGTGAGGCCTAAAGCGCTCAGAGCCTCCAAGGGATAAAGAACAAGGCTTAAGAGTAAGGTGTTATGTATATCTTTGTCCTTTCAGCATCGCACAGGGAACTCTAGTCCCCTGTGTTTGGGAAGGGTGAATATACTTTCAGGGTTTTTGTTTGTTTGTTTTGTTTTTGTTTGTTTGTTTTATTTTTTTTTACATTTGATGCCCCCTCCCTATGTCCCCCTAGCCCCCCACCTCCCCACCCCCACGCAGCCACCAAACCACTGCCATGAGTTTTTGTTTCTTTGTTACTTTGTTTCATATTCCACCTATGAGTGAGGTCGTATGTTTCTTCTTTCAGTCTGACTTATTTCACTTAATAAGATGCTGTGATATATGATCACAATGGGCAATATGATCAGAGTGTCATAAAAAAACAACTATTTTCATTTTCAAAATAAAAGTAACATGTGAGAATAACAGGTAAATATTAGTGTCAGACAATAGCAACAGCTAACCAAAACAGTTCTGTTTCTCTCTTTTTTTTTTTAAAGATTGATTTTATTGATTGAAACAGAGAGAAGGGGCAGGGCCCAGAGCAGTCTCCATAGTTGACAGCATTAGCTTTCCAGATAGTTTCACTCCACAGGTGGGCGCAGGGCTGCACAGGGCAGGGAGCCTCCCACATAGGCCCTGGCAAGAACTGGACTGGGGGCACATCCCAGTTCAGCATATGGGTCCTCCTGGGCGGGAGCTGGGATTTGATCCTTGGTCTCCAGGGCTACAAAACGAGCGCTTAACCCACTGAGCCATCCCAGCTTCCCGTGTTTCTTTTTTTAAAGGTAATTCTCTTCAAGTTTATATGGGAAATTGTATAATAGGCTTAGGATAGAGAAAGAACTGGACTACTGTTGACTTTGAAAAAATTCTATCACCTATTTATGCTTCACTTTTCATTGCTATAAAATGAGGATCTTACCTTTCTGTGCCTGACTTCAGGGAGCACAATAATGAATGAAATACAGGCTAATTTACTGTGAAGCTTAAGCTTGAGATACTCTTATTTACACCAGCTTCTTCTAAATCCCTGTCCCTATTGTGTGGGAATTTTGTAAAAATGTTTTTCTTAAAGATATCCCCATATTTGTTTACTCTTTAATCCTCTTAAGAACGGAATCTACCACTATATTTTCAAGTGTTATGAATCCTTCAAAGAAATAATGACACAGAAGTCAAATCTTATATTAAATTAAACTTTTCTTGATTACCCCCCAAAATATAGCAAAATAGGAAAACTTTTTGCTCTTTTGAAGCCCGACTTAAGCAGATTGATTCAGAAGACCTGGATTTTAATTGGGAGTAATGCTACTACATAGGTGTGATTTGACACAACTTTTCTGAGATTCAGTTTTAAAAAAAGAAAAGAAAGATTTGAAATACATGATCTTTAAAATTCTTTCCCATATGAAACATTCTGATTCTTATTCCTCATGCTGAAATATTGTGAGTTTTTCAAAGTAGTTGGCTTCAGGTTTATTGTTGAAGTGTGATTACAACATTTTAAGGCAACTAAGATATTCCATGAATCATTTTTCTCAAAAGAATCTGGGCAAAGGAAAATTATGAAATATTTCTACTCTCTATCAAGTATTTCTTTCTTACATTAAGTCAAAATGTCTGTGAAAAACTATTTACTTGATTATCATTGTTGGAAGATTTCCGTTTCTTAAAGAATTAAGGAAATTATTTCAGATGCATATCCCTGATGAAATCTCTACTCTAGCTGGATTGTTCAATTTGCCCAAGGGCTTGAGACCTGAAATACTACATTCTTGGCACAGTTCTACATTCTTACTATAAATGCAATACCTGAGTTTGCAGGAGGTCAAGGAAGAGGGAAATAATAATTTCATACATATTATTTCATCTTCAGTTAATTCTTAAAATGCTATCCTCTTGGAAGGAAAAATGTTCATGTTCATGTTTTGAGGAAAGGATGAATTTACAGATTTTTAGTGAAAATTGGGGTCAAAAGGGAAGGATATTTCAGTAAGATTTGGAGTATCTGCTATATAAAGATGCCACAGATCTCAGCATTTCTACTCCTAGGTATTTAACCAAGAGAAATGAAAATGTATATTCACACAAAAAACTTGTACACAAGTGATAATAACAGCATTATTATGTAAGCCCATTCACATGAAATTTTCAGAACAGAGGAATCTACAGCAACAGACAGTAGATTAGTAGTTACTTCGGAATGGAGGGATAAAGGTGAAGTGACAGCTAAAAGAGTATGGAACTTCTTTTTGTGCTGATGAAAATGTTCTAAAATTAACTGTGATGATGGCTGCACATATTTGTGAATGTACTAAAAACCATTCCTTGAATTGTATACTTTAAGTGGGTGAATTGTATGGTATGTAGATTATATCTCAATAAAAAGTGGTTTTTAAAACAACATACCATGGGGATGATTGATCAAAACATAGACATGTATTCTGCTCTGAAGAAGCACTTGTCATCCAGTTAGAGTACTATTATATGTGTTTTAAACACTATAGCCAAGGGAGAAAATGATACCGGTAGGTCTTATAGAAGAGGTGACATTTAGCTGGACTGTGAGGGGATAGTTGGAAGTTTGATATTCTAGGCCAGGGGTGTCCAACCTTTTGGCTTCCCTGGGCCACATTGGGAGAATTATCTTGGGGCACACATAAAATACACTAACACTAACACTAATGATAACTAATGAGCTAAAAGATTAGAAAACATTCTCAGAATGTTTAAGAAAGTTTATAAATTTGTGTTGGGCCACATTCAAAGCCATCCTGGGCCACCTGGCAACCTGTGGGCCATGGGTGGGACAAGCTTGATTTAGGCAGAGGCAACACACAAGCAAAGACAAAGGTATGAAAATGTATCTGTATAGTAATTCATTTTGTCCTGATTATAGAGTTTAGAATTTAGGTTAGAATACTAGTTTGCAGCCAGCTTTGAAAGTTAGTTAGGTAAAGTAGACAATAGGGAGATATTGAAGGGTTGAGCAGAGATAAGATATTATTTGATGTGTGCTTCAGGAAGATGATTATGGTAACCGTGTTTTTAAGATAAACTCCAGAAAAGACAGACTAGAGTCTGAAAGAGCAGAAACAGAGGAAACATATAATAAATGCTAACAGAAATGGAATGTGAAGACCACATAAAAAGAAATACGTGAAACAGAATTGTGAATTAATTGGAACAAGGGGAAGGGAAGAGTCAGTTAATGTGAGATGTATTTGAGCCCTTTAGGGGAGAAACCAAATAGACATTAAAAACATAGGACTGGGGCTTAGAATGGAGGTTAGCACTGTCTAGTGATGTAGATGTTACATGAAACCATTAAATGGACAGAAATAAAGATAGCAGCTTGTGGTCAAACAGAGTGCTTCAAGCAAATACT
>PVKE010017500.1:19472-30770 GCA_004027555.1 Craseonycteris thonglongyai
GACCCACGTGCTGAACTGGGGAGTTCCCACAGTTTGGTTCTCTAACTGTCTCTGTCTCTGTCTCTCTCTCTATCTGTCAAAAAGTAAAATAGAAATAACTATGCACTGAAGACAAAAAGATAATTTCTCTCTATAAATGTGAAAAGATAAAAAATAAATAAATAAATAAAATAAAAAAATAAAAAAAGAAGGAAGGTGGTGAAATGGAAGAAAACTGAGAACATACTTTAGATATAATGGATAAACTTCAGAATATAAATATAGTTTCAGCTTCGATAGCATGTGCAGTATTCTAGCAGGAAAAAATTGGTAAAACTGAGAAAGTTTAATTCCTAGCAAAAAGAGTTTTAAAACATTTATAGAGCCATACAGTTGAAGATGGAGAGAGTACATGTCTTAAGGAAATGATGTAAAAACAGGTATTTGACAGAAGACAAATACTCAGAATGTATGTTCATAGCGAAAGAATATTTCCTAGTAGCTGTCATCTTCCACATTTGATATTAGTCAGGGCATCAGAATGTTAGTAAATGTTTTATTTAAAGCTACTTTTTTAGAAATTTCTTAACTAGTATTCATATAATGTCATGAGGAGTATTTTAGTTCATTGAAGCTACTCGTGTAGTCAGATTAGATTAGCAGGGTAGCCATGAAGACATTACAGTTATTGATTAGTTGGTGATTACGTAGGTAAAATGTGATGCTGAATTCGGGCAAATTTTAGATACCAATTAATGTAAAGCATTTCACAGCTGTAGAATCAGCAGGCATAACAAAAATAATGAAGAATATTAGTTTATAAGTAAAGACATGAGTGGAGATTGGGATATCCTTAGCAGGAAAAATGTGAAAATGGAAGTTGAGACCTTTTTTCTAGACTCACCCTCGGCCCCTGTAAGACTTTCATCTCCAAAGCTAGTTAAGCATCTAAAAATTATTTTAATATACATATAAGTATTTAATTGTTACACTCTTTGACCCAACAACTCTCCTCCTAGAAATTCATTCCAAAGAAAGCCCTAAAACATAGATAGATAATATACATTGATCTTCAAAACACCATAATTTTATTAGTTCAATAAAGGGTTGAATATAGCCTTACTTTCAAATTGAGGAGAAACTGTTATGAATGAATTATGGCTCTTCTGTAAGATATACATTGAGTAGTCATTAAATGATCTTTATGAATAGTGTTTGATGATATGGTGAAATGTTTATAATGTAAAGGTAGATAAAATAAGATAGACTATGAAATTATATGTATAAATGTGATCTCAGTTGTATAACAAAATAAATATAAGCATGAAGAAATAAATATGCGCATGAAGAAAAGTATGTCAGATTGCTAATGGAGTTTGTCTTGGGTAGGATTATGTATGTATTTCCAGATTTTCTTCATTGGGCATGTACTTCTTTAATAGATAGTAAAGAATAATCATTACTCCCAAAATGTGGGAGATTGGTTATGGGAGAGCCTGGCAAGGAGAAGATAGATGAGTCAATGTAAGTCATCATGACTATTGGAAAAGCAATTTCAAAATATAAGCCTTACTGACAGACAATCAGTAGCATCACTGTGTGCTGTCAGATTAGTCCTGTCTACTGGTAGCCTCTATTGAGTTTCCCTGGACTCACGCAAGCCAGTGGAAGCCTCAGTATAGATTATGAAATCTAATGATACATTTGTTTCCCTGGTATTGCTTGTGAAAGAGTAGCCAGTGTCGCTGCTGTGAAAATTTTCCTTTTTACATTTTTCATCCACAAACAGATGAAGATAAAATCTTTGTTGTTGTTGTTGTTAAATTTATTGGGGTGACATTAATTGATATCAATTACATTGTTTCCAGGTGTACAATTCTACATTACATTGTCTGTACATCGCATTATGTGCTCACTGTTAACTTTGTAAAAGTAATTTGTAAATATTTAAAGCTACCTTGTTATTAATTATTACTTCTTTAATTTTGCCCCTGTAATTATATATTTTATTCTTATCTTTTCATAGGTGCACCATAAATACAAAAGACCGAAGTTCCAAAAGAGGGAAAAAAAGATTGCTGCTAAAATGAATTTGAGCAATACTGTATATTTTGTGCCATACACAAAGAGGTATTGTTCATAGATCCATGACTTAGCTTTCTTCTATAAAATATGAACAAATTTGTACATTCTGATTTTTCTAAAATTAATTTGTGTTATATTTTTAAGAAAATGCATTAAAAGGGAAAGTAAAAATATGAGTAAAATTGGGATAAACTATTCTTTCACAAACTTCTTTAGTTTCAAATTATTCCCTTATAGATTTTTATTCTCAGTTCTAGCTTACAATATAGAGAATTACTTGTTTAAAAGAAATGAGCTAAAGTTTCTTGATTCCTATTGTCAAATTATTTTCTGGAGATATGTATTGCCATTTTTTTGTTGTAGTGATTCAGATAAGCAAAAAGAAGGGAATAAAAAAAATTACCAGAAATCCCAATCCCGAAATTAGACAAAACACAAGCCTGCAAAGAAATGCAAATTTGCAGGTAAAAGAAGCCCCATTTCCTATCTTAAAATCAAATCTCTCCTTTCACCCCACCTTTACTAAAATAAAACAGAACAAAACAAAACAGAAACTGCCTTGTATAAATTTCTAGAAGGATATTACTGGGTCAGAGTGTACCCATTCTATTCTTCCAGTTAGGTATCTTTATGCCCTCACCAGAAAAATGTCTTTTCTCTATTACTTTGTCAATTTGGTGGGTGAAATGAGATGTCTTATTATTTGCTTTTACTTCTTTGATTACTAGTGAAATTATAATTTCATATCATTTTCTGTTTGTGTCCTTTTTGTGGGTGGGTGTATGTATACAACAGCTGTCTGGAAAAAAAATCCAGCCATAAATGCCTCTATTTTTCATATTATGTGGCTGGGTGCTTTCTGAACAGCCCTCGTATGTATGTGTTCACCACCCTGATATTAAGAATAACTAACTGGCATGCTGGGCTGACTCAGTGGTTAAGCGTTTGCCTAGAAATGGTGAGGTCCAGGGTTCGATTGCCCAGCCCCAGCCCTAGCCAACTCTTATGCTAAATTGCGACAGAGCTGGTGGCCGCTGGAATGGCTCTTTGGTGAAGGTTCTCCCCTCCCATGTGGGGGGCCCCAGGTTCTGTTCCCGCCGGGCTCACCCCCACATCCACCGGTGTGAAATGAAAGCTGTGTCGCGGCTGGTGATGTGCAGCTGTGAAGACTGCTCTGGGCCCGCCCCAACTTTTCCCTCTCTCTCTCTCACCTTCTCTCAAAAACAATAAAAATAAATCTTTTAAAAAAAAAAAAGGATAACTTCAACTGGCAAATATTTTGCAGAAATTATTCCCACTTTATTTACCTTTCATTTTTTTAATTGCATCTTTTTAAAACAACTTCATTGATGTATCATTGATATTCAATCTAAACAAATTTAAAGAACACAGTATTTTCAGAAACACGTGAAGCCATCATGATAAGGATAGTAAACATATCCATCACTCCCAAAAGCTTTCTTGTGCTTCTTTTTAATCCCTCCCTCTCCCTCATGGATTAACTTGCATATTCTAGAACTTCATATAAATGAAAAAATAAAGTATGTACTTTTTTTTGATCTGCCTTTTCCACTCAGCATAATTATTTGGAAACTTGTCCATGTTGTAGCATGTATCAATAGTTCACTTTATTGCTGAGTTGCATTCCATTGTCTGCATTTACCACAGATTTTATCCATTCATCTGTTGATGGACATTTGGGTTCTTTCCAGTTTGGGCTAGTAAAACTAGCTGCTGTGCACATTGTGTACAGGGCTTTGTATGGACGTAGGGGTAAATACTCATTCATAGGAGTGGAATGGCTACCTAATATGGTAAATGGGTGTTTATTTAAGAAACTGCCAAACTGTTTTCCAAAGAGTACCATTTTTACATTTCCACGAGCAATGTGTGAGAGATCCAGTTACTTCACATCCTTGCCATCACTTGGTATGGTCAGTCTTTGCAATATTAACCACTCTAATAGGCATATAGTAGTATCTCATGGTGGTTTTAATTTGTCTTCCTGATGAATAGTGATATTATTAAGCATCTTTTTTTGTTGTTTGTCATTTATATATCTTCCTTGGTGAAGTGTCTGTTCTAATCTTTTTCCAATTTTAAGATTGGATTGTTCATTTTATTGAGTTTTGAGGATTCTTTGTATTTGCTGCATAGAAGTCCATTATGAGATAGGTTTTGCAAAGATTTTCTCTTAACCTGTGGCTTGTCCTTTCATTCTCGTTATAGTCTTTCAGAAAGTATATGTTTTTAAACTTGATGAAGTCTAATTTATCAATTTTTTTCTCATATGGATTAATACTTTTGTTTTTATATCTATAATAAGAATTCTTTGCCTAACACAAGTTCACAGAGATTTTTCTCCTGTTTTTCCTTCAAGGATTTTTTTAGTTGTAGTTTCATATTTAGTTTTATAATACATTTGGAATTAATTTTTGTATATGATGTAAGTATAGATCACAGATCCATTTTTATTTTTTTTCCAATTATTCCAGTACCATATGTTGAAGATATTCTCTTCTGAATTGCCTTTGCGCTTTATCAAAATTCATTTGTCCATAAAAGTGTGGGTCTACTTCTGGACTTCTTATTCTTTTGCATTGATTTATTTGTCTCTATGTACAGCAGTATCACACTGCCTTGATAACTGTAGCCTTGCTAAATCTTACAATTAGGTTATGTCAGTCCTCCATATTTGTCTTCCTTTTTCACAGTTGTTTTGGTTATGTTAGGTCCTTTGCATTTTCATATGAATTTTAAAATTGGCGTCTCAATTTTTGTTTCTAAAGAGAACTCAATATTATTGACTCTTCTGACCTATAATGATAGTATATCTCTTCACTATGTCTTAAATAATTATTTTTGCCATTATTTTATAGCTTTTAATGTACAGGTCTTTCACATCCTTTATCCTATTTATCCCTAAATATTTCATATTTTTAGGTTATTGTAAGTGATATTTAATATTTTTTATTTCCATTTATTTCTATATAGAAATATAATGGAATTTTATATATTGAACTTGTATTCTGCAACTTTGATAAACTCTCTTATTAGTTCTTAGTAGCTTTTTGTAGATTTCAATTGAATTTTCTACGTAGGTGATTGTTGTTTCTCAGTGTCTTCATTATTTCCATTCTTGTTGCATTGTATTTCTTTTTTCTTGCCTATTGCACTTATAGAACATCCAGCATGATTTTAAATAGAAGTGTTGAGAGCAGACATCCTTGCCTTATTCCTCATCTTAGAAAGAATACATTTTGTCTTTCTCCGATACATTTGACATTAAGTGTAGATGTTTCATGATTTCTCTTTATCAGGTTGTGGATATTACCTTCTATTCCTAGTTGGCTCAGAGTTTTTATCAGGAATGAATTTTACATTTTGTCAAATGCTTTTTCTATATCGTTAGAAATGATCATCTGGCTTTTGTTCTAGTTTGCTGATATAGTGAGTGACATTAATTGATTTTTGAGTGTTAAACCAATCTTACATTCCTTGGATAAATCCCACTTAGTCATGATGTATTATCCATTTTATATAGCATTGTGTTTTATTTGCTAAAATTTTGTAATGAATTTTTGCATTGATATTTATGAAGAATTTTGGTCTGTTTTCTTTCCTATAATGTTTTTGTATGACTTTTATATTAGGGTAATGCAGGCCTCATAAAGTGAGTCTCAGGAAGTATTTCTCCTTTTCCAATTTCTGGAAGACATGTGTAGAGTTAGTATTGTATCTTGCTTAGATGTTTGGGAGAGTTTACCAGTAAAGCCATTTGAGCCCAGAGTTTTTTTTGTTTTTTGTTTTTTTTTGTAGGAAGATTTTAAATTACAAATATGATTATTTAGTAACTATATCAAGGTATTTGGGTTATTTATTTCTTCTAGAGTAAACTTTGGTGGTTTGTGTCTTTCAAAGAATTTTTCTATTTTATTTAAGTTGTTGAATTTATTTACATAATGTGCATAATAATCCCAGATTATCCTTCTGATATCTATAAAATCTGTGTTAATGTCATCTCTCTCATTCCTGCTATTGGTTATTGTCTTTTGACTTTTTTCCCTCATTTTTCTGGTAAGAAGTTTATAAATTTGATTATGTTTCTGAAAGAATCAGTTTTCCTTTGTATTGATATTTTCCTTTTGTTTTTGTGCTTTCTGTTTCATTGATTTCTGTTTTAATCTGTATTATTTCCTTTCTCTGCTTACTTTGGGTATAATTTGTTCTTTTATTCTAGTATTTTTAATAGTTAAAGCCAAGGCTGTTGATTTGAGATCTTTCTTTTTTCCTAAAACAGGAGTTTAATGCTGTAGCTTTCCCTGTGAGTACTAACTACTTTAGCAGCATCCCATAAATTTTGATGTTTTGTGCTTTCATTTTAATTACGATAAAAGTATTTTCTAGTTTTTGTTTGATTTATTTTGTGACACATGGATTAATTTAAAAGCATGTTATTTAGAGATATCTATCTGCTATTGACAGATAGGAAATCAAGTAAATCTGTATTGAGTTGGAAAGTAGGACCATGATAGTTACAGAAGGGAAGAGAATGGAATTAAGGCTCATGGACAGTACATGTCATAAGGCTCAGAGTCCTACCATTTTCAAGTACACTAACAAGGAGGACGCAAAGTGGAAACAGCAGAACCCCTGCTTCAGGATCTCTCAGAATTTGGAGTTCCCATTGCAGGTTTTGCTTATGACCCAAGCCCAAAAATTCCAGCCGTTTTGCCACCTCCAGAGCTAACACTAGGTTCTGGTCATTCAGTTCACACCTGATAAGCATTTCCAGGGAGTAGAATGGATTCTTCAGGGCAAAGTCTGAGTAAATCTTATAAATCTTTCAGAGAAGAGAATCTATTCCGGCTTGCCTAGGATCTGCCAGCACCACAAACATGATCCCTGTCTGTGTCTGGAAACAGTACAGTTTGAATGTGTCTGTCTCCAGCATCTCAATGCCTTTAATGTAATTTTATTTTATTCAGAGAATATGCTCACCACATTTACCATGTATAAAACACTACCATGTATAAGACAACCCCTACTTTTCTAGCTCAACATTAAGAAATCAATACACAGGTTACTCCCATGTATCAGACTACCCCTAATTTTTGGTCTAACAATTTTAGTCAAAAGTATTGTCTTATACACCACAAAATACGGTAGTATGGCTTAAATCAAGCTTGTCCAACCTGCAACTCATGGGCTACATGCAGCCTAGGACAGCTTTGAATGCAGCTCAAAACAAATTTGTAAACTTTCTTAAAACATTATGAGATTTTTCTGCATTTTTTTTTTAATTTTTTTTTTAGTTTATAGCTATTGCTAGTGTTAGTGTATTTTATGTGTGGCCCAAGACAATTCTTCCAATGTGGACCAGGGAAACAAAAATGTTGGACACCCTTGGCTTAAATCCTTTTACTTCACTGAATCTTTTTTTTTTTTTTTTTTTTTTGGCCCAAATATGGTCTATCTTGGTAAATGATCTGTGTGCACTTGAAATGAATGTGTATTATGGGAGTTTTTGGGGTAGTATTTTGTAAATGTCAAAATTTAAGTTGGTTAATAATGTTCAATCCTTCTGTATCCTTACTGATTTTCTGTATACTTCTATCAATTATTGAGAAAAGAATATTGAAACCTCCAACTATAATTGTGGATTTGTCTATTTCTCCTTGAAGTTAAATCAGTTTTTAATCATTATTTTAAAGCTCTGTTATTAGGTGCCTAAACAATTTAGGATTGTTATGTTCCCTTGATGAATAGATTGACCTCTTTAACATTATGAAAATAACCTTCATATTATTCTTTGCTTTGAAATCTACTTTATCTGATATTAATATTGTCAGCCCAGCTTTCTTTTGATTAGTGTTATAGTTTTCCGATCATATTAACTTACTTCTGTCTTTATATTTAATGTGTGTGTGTGCATATATATAGCAATATGTATTTATATATATGCATATATATTTATCATATGCAGTCCATATTCAAGTGATATGCCATTTTACTTTACAATATCTCTCTTTATTTATTTTAATATCTCTCTTCCCAGACTTATGTTGTCATACATTTTTACTTCTACATGTTTTAAACCTCATTCTGATTATTTTAGTTTAAACAATCAGTTATATTTTAAAGAAATATAAATAACTGGAAAAATTTTACATATTTAACCAAATAATTACCACTTTTCTTTTTAAAGATTTATTTTATTGTTTTTGACATACAGAGAAAGAAAGAGGGGGCGGGGGCATGGGAAGCACACACCAGTTCAGCATTGGGGGCCTCCCACATGGGAAACACACCTCAGTTTAGCATATGAGTTTGCTCGGGCTGGGGTAAGGATTCGATTCTCAGTCCCTGGGGCTACAAGGTGAGCACTCAACCCACTGAGTCATCCCGGCTCCCCCAAATAGTTACCATTTTTAGTGCTTGTCGTTGTTAGTGTCTATCTGTATTTATATCTAGTATGATTCCCCTTTTGTCCCTAAAGAATTTCTTTAGCATTCTGGTACTGGAGGTGGTCAGGTCACGAATTCTTTCATCTTCTGAATGTCTAAAAGCCTTTAATATGCCTTCATTACTCAAAGATATTTTATATTCCGACCATCAGTGTTGGTGAGTTTTGTTTTCTCCACATCCTTACTTATACTTATTATCTGACTTTTTGATAATAACCATCCTAGTTGGTATGAAATGGTATCTCATTATGGTTTTACTTTTAACTCTGTAGTGACTATTAATGTGCAGCATTTTTTTTTCATGTGATACTGGCCTCTTGCATATCTTTGAAGAAATGTCTATTCACATCCTTTGCCCATTTTTCTTTTGGATTATTTGTCTTTTTATTATAAAGTTGTAAGACCAAGATGCATTTTAATATCAATTTGTATTGCCACCAAACAAAATGTGTTAGAAATAAGTTAACGTCAAACCTTATTTTTCTACAGGTACTAAAAATTTACTGGGGAAAAAAATTGTCAATGAGAGATAAAGCTGACTGGGCTAGCAAAAATAAAACAGTTGCAAATACTGGTTGGTCAACATGCCTAAAGGGGTGCCAAAGGACCCAGAGATTGCTGATCTGTTCTACAAAGATGATCCTGAAGAACTTTTTATTGGTTTGCATGAAATTGGACATGGAAGTTTTGGAGCAGTTTATTTTGTAAGTAATTGAAAAGAATCATTTAGGATAGATCAGATTAAGAAAGTTTAACTTCTACACATCCTATTACTTGTAAAATACACTTGGCTTTGAAAATGATATCTACAATAGAGGCAAACAGTCATTGCTGAAAAGCCTGTCCCAGAATTCTAGGCATTGTTCAAGTCAGTTGTATTTATATCAACTGACTCAGCGACAAAATATTTTTAAAAAAACAAAAAAAGTTATACGCTTGAAGTTGAGCCCTATGCATTTCCACTATTTGCCAAGCTTATTCCTGCCTCACAGCCTTTATATATTGCTATTCCTTCTACCTAGAAGACTCTGCACATTGCATCAGCATCCCTGTCTAACTGGTTTATCCTACAGATTTCAGTTTAAGTGTTAACATCCACAAGATAGCCTTTCCTGTTGAACTCTCCAGCACTAAATTAAGACTTTTTATGATCTCATAACACCCTGTGTATATACTTTGTTGTATTTATTGCAGTTGTAATTAAATAATGTGTGAGATTTTTTTATATCTTTCCATATTACTATATATACATACAGATTACCTCATTCTTTTAATGGTTATTTCTTTATGTGACTGTACCATATTTATTTACTTGGTTTGCTATTGATGGACATTGTAACATTGTACATCGTGAAGCCAGTATGGATGTTTTGGAAGTATGACTTGTTTTTGTTTGATTGGATATATTTTTTTAAACCCTAAAATTTTTTTTATAAGTATAATCTTTGCATGTTTATAGAAAGCAATAAAGAGAAGTGGGGTGGAAATGTCTATCTAACCTATCAGAATTTGAAATATCTTTAAGCTGTGCTAATGAAGTATGAAAATGTTATTTAAAGTCTCTGGTCAAATATTTAAGTTATACTGGCTGAAACATCATTCATTCTTTTCATTTCATTTTTTCCTACTCTCTTAACACAGGCCACAAATGCTCACACCAATGAGGTGGTGGCAGTTAAGAAAATGTCCTACAGTGGGAAGCAGACACATGAGGTAAGAAGACAACTGTATACCTAAACTGACATAAGCAAGTTAATTTGCAATTGACAAGAGAAAGTTTTTTAAACATTTCCTTATCACATTTTTTCTTCTTCTTCTTGTGGAACATACAATAAACATTCCTAAGATTCTAGCTCAATCAACTATCTTGTGGAATAGAACATGAATTAGTATCATGGATTTATTTTTGTAATATGTTTGGTGATAAATTTACATTTACATGATTAAAAAATGAAAAGCACATGTGTAGTTGATAATAAAATACTATTTTCATTTCTTTCTGACTTCAATAGAAATGGCAAGATATTCTTAAGGAAGTCAAATTTTTACGACAGTTGAAACATCCTAATACCATTGAGTACAAAGGTTGTTACTTAAAAGAGCATACTGCTTGGGTAAGTCAGAGGACCTCTGTTATCTTTTTTCTATTAAATTTTTTTCCCCATATTTTCTATTATCTCTTTGATCTATAAAATTATCAGGCCCATTTCTGTCCATTTGACTTTTGTTATTAGTATTTAACATTTGTAAATATCTCAGTGTGCCATATAGTATACATTTCATAGAATGTTATATCTAGCCTATGGGAAATTCCATTCTGTGAGCACTCATGAATAAATATTGAAAAGTTAACATCATTTTATAATGATTTATTATAAAGTAAAGGGCAGGGTCTTCTGTTCTCACACTAGTATTTTTTATTTTTTAAGATTTTTTATTGTTTTTAACACAGAGAGAGAGAGAGATACAGAGACAGAGACAGAGAGAAGGGGGAGGGCCCAGAACAGTCTCCACAATAGCACATCATTAGTTTTTCCATATAGTTTCATTCCACAGGTGGGCGCGGGTCTGCACAGGGCAGGAACTGGGCCAGGGTCTTCACCCCAGTGAGAACCGAACTGGGGGCACTCCCCAGTTCAGCATATGGGTCCACACAGCTCAGGACTGGGATTTGATCCTCGGTCCCCTGGGCTGCAAAGTGAGCACTTAACCCACTGACATCCCGACTTCTCCATACCCTAGTATTTTTATCTTTGATGTTTTTCAT
>PVKE010017501.1:0-30665 GCA_004027555.1 Craseonycteris thonglongyai
GGGGGGGGGGAGGGAGGGAACGAGGAAGGAAGGAAGAGTGAGCCTTGGTGATGCCGGTGGGCTCCTCCTGGAATTTGAGTAATGAGTAGGTATGCTAAATACATTCGCGTTTGTCCTAAATAAATAAAAATAAACGCGAACGCCAATTTATGTTTATAGACACAAGATCTGGTCTTCGGTGGAAGTACAGACCTCTGTAGTGTGGGAGATAACAGAAAAATTATTTATCTGATCCCTGCCTCCCATAGCAGCCGGGTGCCGCTCTCCAGCTCTCTCGCCACAGATGTGATAACATCTGGGCTGTTATTATCACCCGGGGCAAGCGCTGCGTCCCTGGAGACTCAAGCACCTGAACTGGGGTCCCAGGTGGCCTAGCTCTGCCGGCCGCAGAGGGGCCATATAATAGGTTGAGTAATTAATTTATTCTTCTTAGCAGGTTTTGGGTTTTATAATACTAAAAATAAATAAATACTGTAAAGACCAGACCAGAGCTTTGGGCCCCGTTCTTTCACATTGGTTTGAATTAAATTTTAAACACGCTTTTCTATAAAATGACTTGATCCTGAAGGAACTCTCTCTATATATACAGAGAGAGAAAGTCGAAGAAGCCAGAACCGTGGAAGGGAAAATAAAGTTCTCTTTTCGACATCTTATCCCCTTTTCTCTGAGCTATTTCCTTTTCTTGGAGTTTCCATGATAAAGTGTGTGTTTGGGCGCGCGCGCGCGCGTGTGTGTGTGTGCCCGTGTGTGTGTGCGCGCGTGCGCACACGCGTTGCGGAGAGAAAAGGATCCCAACGACACCCTGTTAACTATTTTTCCTTTTGTTTACTAGAAGCCTCAGATCACCCGGAGCTCGTTTGAAATGTGGGTTTGTACACAGTTAGACAATAAGAAAAAACGCACCATTTCATTTCAGCAGCCATCTCCGAGTAGAAAGCACACGGTTTTTGTGCCTCCTAAGTGGCTGTCACTGTCGGTGCCTGACACAGTTATATTCACAAAAACAACAACAAAGTGTGCGGAGGGAATGAAATTATATGGAAATCAATAGCGTCTGACTGCTTCAAACAAATGTCTGTCACCGAGCTTATTCTTCAAGAACCTATTTATAAACCTTGAAAAGAAACAGGTTCTTGCAGCAAAAGACAGCACCTTCTGCACTTCTGTGTTGTTATTTATACTGTATACAGAGGAACGCGCGGGCATAATTTAACATACAAATGGCCAGCTGTATACATCATCTAACAGCTTGTTAGACATCCCGGAGAGGTGCTGTGCCTAAGTAATGCGCAAATATTCGGGGCTTGCGCTGGGGAGGCGGCTGAGAGAAGAGGGGAACGACAAAGCTGCGTACAAACGTCTCGTCTTTCTTTCTTCCCTTAAAGGTGCCGGCCCTCGGACAATAGCTGGCCCCTTTGATCTTCCCAGACCCTCGGTGGGAAAGGTGAGGCGTTAAGTGCGCATGCCCGGGCAGCTACAGGTGCATCACCTGCGCGGTCCTCGCCGGCGGTCACTATAGGAGCGGCTCCCACGCGCGGGTCGCTGCCGGGCGAGCGCGCGCGCGCGCGCAGACGCACGGCGCCGCCGAAAGAGAGAGCGCGCGTCAGACAGACGAAGACAGCTGATGCCTGTCAGCGCGGCGGGGCCACGAGCTCTCGCGAGAGCTCCCCGGGCCGGCCGCGAGAAGTGGGACTCAGGTGTAAGAGGAGTGCATCCCGTCCGCGCGCGGGGCTAGAGCTCTTGGAGAAGTGGGATCGCGAGGCCGGTGCGCGGCGCTCTGCGCGATCAAAGGGCGAGCCGGGCGGCAGCGGCGGCAGCAGGAGCAGCAGCAGCCCCCCGCGCGGCCGCCGCCTCCGCGCCGCCAGCCGCCGCGGCTGCAGCCTCCGAAGGGAGGCCGGGGGAGCCGGCGTGCGCACTTTCCCGCGGACTTTCAGAGTGTTTGTGGATTTACATGCCAAGCCCTCAAGATGATGTCCATGAACAGCAAGCAGCCTCACTTTGCCATGCATCCCACCCTCCCTGAGCACAAGTACCCGTCGCTGCACTCCAGCTCCGAGGCCATCCGGCGGGCCTGCCTGCCCACGCCGCCGGTAAGCGCCCCGCGCCCGCGGTCCCGGCCCGCGCACCCGCCCCTTGCCCGCCTCCGAGACGTTGCATGTCGTGTGCCGGTGTGTGCCAGGGTCCCGGCCCGGGGATGTGCGGGCAGGGATTTTTTTAGAGGAATCTCGCTGCTTGGCACGTTGTGTACTGTGGCGCTTAATGTCGTGTCCCTGTCGCCCCCGCCTCCGTTTCGGGCGCCTGTGTTCAGAGTGGGAAGCGCTGGGGCCATGACTCTCGACTTTCCTCCACTTTCTCTGTTTATTTCATGCCTCTGAGAGGTGATCTCTGCGTGTTCGGGTGCGCGACACGGGTCCCCAGCTGCGAGTTACATCTCCATTTCTTCTTCTTTCCCTCCTTCTTTTTCGTCTCCCACGCCCGTCCCCGGAATGTGTTCCTCTGTGTGCCTGCCCCTCCATCTGCCTCTCCTCCCCACACTCCCGACCCTTGTGGTCTGTGTGCCCCTCATTCCGTCTTTCCCGGTCTCCACTACCCCCACCCCCGTTGTTGTTATTTTGGTTGCTTTGTGTCCTTTGCTTGTTGTGCTTTCTGGCTCGTGTGTGGTTTTGTTTCGTTTTGTGTTTTGCTTTTTTTGTTTTGTTTTGTTTTTTGGTTTTGTGGGTTTTTTGCTTTGGTTTGTGTCGCCTGCAGCTGCAGAGCAACCTCTTCGCCAGCCTAGACGAAACGCTGCTGGCGCGGGCCGAGGCGCTGGCGGCCGTGGACATCGCCGTGTCCCAGGGCAAGAGCCACCCGTTCAAGCCGGACGCCACGTACCACACGATGAACAGCGTGCCATGCACGTCCACATCCACCGTGCCCCTGGCACACCACCACCACCACCACCACCACCACCAGGCGCTCGAGCCGGGCGACCTGCTGGACCACATCTCGTCGCCCTCGCTCGCGCTCATGGCCGGCGCGGGGGGCGCGGGCGCGGCGGGCGGTGGCGGCGGCGCCCACGACGGGCCCGGGGGCGGCGGCGGCCCGGGGGGCGGCGGGGGCCCAGGCGGGGGCGGCCCCGGGGGCGGCGGGGGCGGCGGGCCTGGGGGCGGCGGCGGCCCGGGCGGCGGGCTGCTGGGCGGCTCGGCGCACCCGCATCCGCACATGCACGGCCTAGGCCACCTGTCGCACCCGGCAGCGGCCGCCGCCATGAACATGCCGTCGGGGTTGCCGCACCCGGGGCTGGTGGCGGCGGCGGCGCACCACGGGGCGGCGGCGGCGGCGGCAGCAGCAGCGGCCGGGCAGGTGGCGGCGGCGTCGGCGGCGGCAGCGGTGGTGGGCGCCGCGGGCCTGGCGTCCATCTGCGACTCGGATACGGACCCGCGCGAGCTCGAGGCGTTCGCGGAGCGCTTCAAGCAGCGGCGCATCAAGCTGGGCGTGACGCAGGCCGACGTGGGCTCGGCGCTGGCCAACCTCAAGATCCCGGGCGTGGGCTCGCTCAGCCAGAGCACCATCTGCAGGTTCGAGTCGCTCACGCTCTCGCACAACAACATGATCGCGCTCAAGCCCATCCTGCAGGCGTGGCTGGAGGAGGCCGAGGGCGCGCAGCGCGAGAAAATGAACAAGCCGGAGCTCTTCAACGGCGGCGAGAAGAAGCGCAAGCGGACTTCCATCGCTGCGCCCGAGAAGCGCTCCCTCGAGGCCTACTTCGCCGTACAACCTCGGCCCTCCTCCGAGAAGATCGCCGCCATCGCCGAGAAACTGGACTTGAAAAAGAACGTGGTGCGGGTGTGGTTTTGCAACCAGAGACAGAAGCAGAAGCGGATGAAATTCTCCGCCACTTACTGAGGGGGTAGGAGGTGCTGGGGGAGACAGAGCCGGGAGCTGAAGGGGCGTTCCGGGGGCTTTTCCAGGGCCTGCTTCCCCCCTCCCCGAGATTTGGCGTGTTCTTTATCCTGCTACCATTTGGAGAGTCTCTCCACTTGCGCTCTCTTCTGCCCCCTTTCTGTCCTCCCTGCCCTCCTCCTCCCCCAGCCTAGAGGACTGGGGTATGGGGTACGGACGCTGGAGAGGATGATGGGGAAAAGAGGGAGCATTTGGGTGAGCGGGGAGTTGGAGGAGAGGTTTTCGAGGCACAGGATGGTTCTGGGGGTTAGGGTGGGGGGAGATTCGGGAAGGGTAGGGAAATGGACTGTTTTGGACCAGAGACACTTAACACAATCTCCTGGGGACCAAGGAACTATGTACAAAAACAAACCTACCAACCACCAAAAGCTAGACTATTTAAATAAAGACAAACAAACAAAACAACAAAAGCAAATAAAATATGCTCTAGAAATCTAACTCCAGGGAGCCGTATTCTGCAGCGTCATTTCCCCCTAAGGAAGAGAAAAAAAGAGCCCTACCATTTTTTTTAACCACTGACCCAACCCTACACACAAGAACTGAGTCAAAAATGGAAAGCCAGACGAACCAGAAGGTGAGATTCTGGGTAGCGAAGCTCGTTGTTCTGTGTGTTATTTAATTTTTCTCCCTAAGTCTCACTTCCACCCCATCCATATCCTGTTTAATTTCTGCCTTCCAATGAGACTCCGGTGGCTGCTCTCCATTGCCAGATAGTGAGTGAGAGAACAGCTGCCTGTTTAGGCGGAGTCCCAAGTTTTCCAGCGTCCTGGCTTGCACTTCTGTGGCCTGGGCCCAGTTGGGTGGAGGTGATTAGGGGGAGAGAAGTAGTCTTTGAGCTGACTAAAAGGCCGAAGTTAGGAGCTCCGAAATAAGTATTCTGTTCTAGGAAAATAAAACAATTTTAACACGGTTTTTCTCTTTTCATTTTTTTGCTCTTATATCTAAGATCTAGAAACAGGCTAACTTTTTTCCCACTCATAGAACCCGCTTGCCCTTTATTTTTCTGAGTGTGATTTATTTAAAACTACCTATAGAATTTTATTTCCTGTCCATTCAAATAGACTGACGGGGTGGAAGACACTAGGAGAGCTTTTCTGTCCCTTTTTATCCACAGACCCATCTAGCTCCTCTAGGTCCCCTTTCCTTCTCTCTTGGAAAACTTGAAACCATTGAAATATTGAGAAGTTTCTGCTGTCATCTGAAGCGGGACTTGGCTATGAGAAAAATCAACTAAATCCCAAATGAGAGGAAGGCAGGATTAAAGTCCTCCATTTGTTTCAAAAGGGTCTGCATGTTGGGGGGGGGAGGGGAAGCAGAACAACTGTGTTTTTCATCATCATTATCATCATCATTATTCAAAAGTAATTTATTACTGAGGATAAATGTTGGGTAGCAAGAACTTTAATTTGCACTATCAGTCTCCCAAGCAGAAAATCATGTATAGTATTTCATAGTAATAATGAAGGTACTTGATTTGCTGATGGATTAAAAGATGAGAAAGACAATTGAAGGTGGTTAGGTAAAATGCCTGCTTGGTGCACAAAATACTTACTCTTTTGGTCTCATGTGTGGGGATGGCTTATTACCATCCTTTAATAAGAACCAAACAATTAAAAATAGAAGAAATGAGAAAAGAAAAAAAAAAACCTGCCATTAAACAAGACTGAAATCCTGCATGATCTGGAAGGTACAGAAACACAATTAAGTCTTACTCTGGTTAGGCATTATTTATTTAATTACTTTGTATATTATTGTTTGCAGCGCAAACATTCTATGCATTTGAAACTGAGCACTAAACTGGGCTAGCTTTCTGATAGACCGTTTTGTGGATAGAGTGATTTCACAGTCTACTGCCTGTTTTCACTGAAAACAACATTCTTGTCATATTCTTGTATTTAGAGAAAAAGTAAAAATAGGAAGATTATTGTAAATATTTTCTTTAATACACTCACACAGTGGTTACAAACTGCCCGTGTTAATCCTGAAACGTTTCATGGATTGATCTACCCGTACACGTATGTCTGCTGAGCTTTCTCCTTGGTTATGTCTTTGCTCTATTACCTTTTCTCCTCCCCACTTCTATCAGAATCATTTCTGTGCGCCAAAATACAACAGGGGGATGTGTCCCAGTACACTTACAAATAAAACATAACTGAAAGAAGAGTAGTTTTATGATTTGGGTGCATTTTTGTGTCTATCCTGGGCCAAGTCCTGGTAGAGCGGGTCATCAAATGAGGCTCAATTCAATAAAAAATATAGGGGAGGATGGTGAAAGGGGAACAAAAAGGGGAGAAATAGTGAGAGTAATTATTTTTTCTGCTGAATCAGAATTAACTTTCAGACAACTCATGAGTAACGTGGTGCTCTCACTAAAATGAATTCTATATTTACTTGCCTGTGTTTATAAAAAAAAATTTTTTTTTTAACTGCAGGAACTCTTAAACTACAGCCCTCATTTAAGAGTGGTAAAGCTAATGAATTACCAGGCACTCCAAAATATTTAAATTGATGTTCAGGGACAGAGGCTTTGGAGAATTATATGTGTTGTTCTAGCCTAAAAAAAAAAAAAAAAAAAGTTTCTTTAAAAATGCAACTACATGACGTTTCTTTGGAGGTTAATAAGTGTAAACACCATCCACTAATATGTCCTGCCACCATGTCAAATGCCTCTGTTCATTTGCAACATTTCGTATGCCACCAACTGCTCCAGGGGGACCGGAGAGTCTTTATTTTTTGGTGACCTGGGATTAGATTAGATGCCAAATGTACAAAGTTTCTGAAGAGCTGGGATTATATCTTCTGAAGTCATCCAACTTTAGCCAAATCTTTTTAATTTCACCGGCAAATCTGTGAAGCAAAACACTTGGTGTTCAACCAAGAATAGTACCTTTAAAAAGCTGTGATTTTAAAGTTGTTAATGTTTAAAAAAAAGAAAAAAAGCACTTAGAGATATTTTTAAAAATAGATCTCTTCCATTAAAATTGATTTTTTCCGTTGTTATTGATTTGAAATGTCATCAAAGTTTTTAATAAAATGCATTTGTAAAAAAAAAAACACAACACCACATTATTTTATAGAAAAGTATGACCGGATTTCATTGTTGGAGAACCAGAAATGAACAGACGTAAAGATTTACAAAGGATGCTAAAAAAAAAAAAAATTCTGCCCCAAAAGAAATGTTGCTGGCAAACACATTTGTTATATAATGATGATCAATGTATGTAATAAGAATTTAAGCATTTGTTTTGTATTAAGTAAAACCCTTACCAAATGAAAAGATATTATGTTAATAAAAGATTATGAAAATACATGCTTTGCAGAGTTTCCTATTTTCTGTAATAGGAAACTGCAAAACAAGAAATGCTTTGCTAACTGGTCAGTGACTTGTGTACCACTGGAAGGAATAGTAAGACTATTCTAAGACATCTTTAACTGTCAATTCGTGAAGGAACAAACAAGTAAACAAATGTCCTCCTGTAGAGAATTCCAAGGCTTGCCCCGTGGCGGTAACGGGCCTTTGAAAATTTTCTGAGGTGTGGAATTTCATTCACTCTAAGCGGATTGATGGTACTAGTCAGTGGGTGGAAATAGTAAAATGCTCGGCTTTGGTTCTTTTAAAGGATAATCTCAAAATAAATCGGAGAGAGTAGGGGAAAATTGTTCTCCGTTTGCATTTCAGCTTCTTAGGAAATCCTGGCAGTGGTGGAGTAGGAAAGGCAGAAGGAAAAAAAGCATGAAATAAATGCACCTGCCTCGTTTGTGCCATCCATTCGTTAAAAAAATTATCTTTTCCCCAACACTAGCTTCGGGTCCTGCTCCTTATGCAGGTCCAAGAAACGATGTCCTCAAGACACACGAACTCATTTATGAATAGATTTTTGTTTAACGCGTATTCTGAAATTGCTCTCAACTTCTACACTCATGAATAAACCGTAGGCACCCACTTCTGTGGCTGTATCGATTTTTACTTTCTTGTGAGAAGCTACTTCGGTTCCGTTCCTACAGGTGGCCTCGCTCTGGGGCTCACCTGGCCAGCACCCGCCCTGGGCCCCAGGCTCAGTCACCCTGGCCTTCGTGAAGCATCCCTGCTCCGTCTTTCCCGTGGGTGCGCTTTCATAGCCTAGACTGTGAAGTGGCCCTTGTGACTTCTGACCCTGTCTGAAGGCGGCTTTCCCCACCCCGTCCGAACGGCCTGGGGTGGTGGCCTGCGGGATGATAAAGGTGATGGCAACAGTGATGATCTGGTGCGGTTCTGCTGCGTGGTGGTGTTGCCGCCGCAGTCTTAGCCCCACAGAGAGCCACACGATTCTCCAGGGCAGGTTCAAAGGAGACCACAAGCTTAATTGATTTTTTTTTTAAAAATAGCAGCCGAATTCTAATTCTCCAGGGAGGGGAGGGGACTCTTTTCCACCTGCGAGTTAAGTCTTGTCGCAATAATTACATTATTGTTTAATATTGGATCAGACCTCCGCGACACGGGGGCTGGCGGCACCCGGCGGGCTCACGAGCGCGGGGCGGCGGGCAAGCGGCGCCGCCGGAGCGGGCGCCGGGGCCGTGCGGCGGGCGCGCGCGGCTGCCCCACTCAGGTTGTCTTGCCTTTTGCATAATTCATAGCCTGAGAGTTCGGAGGGGGAACAAAATGAATGCTAACAAGGAGCTAATTAAAAACTTGGCTAATTGTTTCCAAGTCAGCTTGACGGGGGACAGGCAGCACGCCCCCTCTTCCTTGCCCCCTCCCTGAAATCTGGTGGATCAACCGGGCTGGCGCAGGCCGGGGAGGGCCTCGAAAACGCCAGCGGCCAAGTGCTCCTCGGACTCCGGGAGCTGCGTCGGAGGCAACCTCGCGGGGCTGCTGCCTCCCTTGCAGGCGCTGCCGTCTACAGCGCGCTCCACTTCCTGGCGTGACTTTGGACTTCGGGGCGGGTGGGTTGGCGGGTGCCGTTTCAAACCACGAGCAGAGCTGATTGGGTCAGAATTTGCAGTCAGGGTGGGACCCGCCCTCCCTGGACCCATGCAGGGTGCTCGCTCCGCCACGGAAACACCCACCCACGCCGGGCCGACCACGCGGGGGATCCTAGCGTTCCAAGGGTAGGAGCCGCGGCCAAGCGACCGCGCTGCATCGGGTCTGCGCCGATCCGCTGCTCGCCCGGAGACTTGGGGCCCGGGAGACTTCTAGTTGCGGGAGGCCGCGGCTCCTCACGGCTGGCGAGACAGCCACCCACCGGCCTGCCCGCGCCGGGACTTGGCCAGGCCACCGAAAACCCGAGCTGAGCAACGGCCCGAAGCACGGCGTCGGGCACGCGCACGCAGGTGTGGCCGGCGGGGCGCGCTCCGCCGGGAGCGCAGGCGGACGGGGCGCGCACCGAGCGCGGGAGCGTGCCGAGCCCGCACATGCGCGCTACGTGCGCCGACTCCTTGCGCGGAGAGCCCGGGTCCCGCCGCTGGCAATTACGCGCTCCCGGAGGTCATCTCCCACCTTGTACGTGCCCTTGAGTGTGTCCTGAGGAAAAAGGGAAGGGACCAGTATCTCACAGAGGTAAAAACAAAAACAAAAAAACCTTTCTCACTACTGTTTGCGTTAAGTCCACGCCTAAAACACCGCAAAACTTTCAAAACTGGTTTACACTTTTTGGAAAAGAATCGGGAGCAAAAAGATCTTGGCTGTTGTTTTGTGGTTCAGGTGCACACCACCAAAGCCCTGCTACGGATTTGAATTTATTAGGCAAGGATTTATAGCCGGGGCGGGAGGAGGATGGCCGCTGGGCCTGCGTCCCGCAGAAGTCAGTAGGATCCTGGGTCGCAAAACGGAGGTTGACCCTCTCGGTCGGAGAGAAGCTGGTAGTGAACAGGAGTAGTGAGACCACCGTCCTGCCCCTGCAAACCCGGGGACCGGGCGAAAAGCGCCCGCGTCCCACCCCTGCCCCGAGCCCGACGGCCCCGCCTTCGCCTTTCTCTGATCTAGAAAGGGAAGGGGATAGGAACAGAAGGAAAGCCGAAGGTGCTAAAAGATAGCCGGGGAAGAGAAGTAGCGAAAGGGGGGATGGGGAGGAAGAGAGACAGACGGCATCGATTAGGTAAAACGAATTACAAACAAAAGTTCGGTAGCTCTGACTCCTGGCTTCAGTGCAGCGTGACGCATGCAAAGTTTTGCAGGCACGGCTCAGAATAAAACAAAGTGTTGACAATTTCCAGCCGTGGAAATTCACTTACACGAATCTCCCCGCCTCCCCCCGCCAAGTGTTGACAATAAACATTTAATGAAGGCAGGGACCTGGCTGTCTCCAGTCAGTGTCAGAATACTTTAAGCAGACCATTAGCATGGCTTCTTCCACTTCAAACATCGCACTCTAACATTATATATATATAAAAAAATACAAAGTGTGAGACAAACAGTATATTTATAGAGATATCTTAAGTGGTCTGCAGTAGTTTTGATACCCCTTGTACGTAAGAACAGAAACACACTCGTTGTAGATTACTCGCGCTTAAAAAATGTTAAATACAGTTAATGCAATATTAATCGCCCTTTGGTGATATAAAATGCAATATTTTCAGGCAGCTATCGAGGTTTTCTAGAGGAAGAGCTGATGAAAAGAGTCACAGCTGAATAGTGGAGAGGAAAAGCCCGGTATTTATTGCTTTTGTTTGGCTTTTGGCTACAAAGACAGGAACCTTCTAATGGGGTAAGGACATTTATTTTATCTGCAATCTATTGCTGCGAGAGCAGGGGCAGCAGATGGGGCTGGTGCGATATTCACAGAGTAATTTAGAGTAAATCCTAATAACTAATAATGATTTATGTTAATTTCGATCGCTTATGCGACTTTACCAAAGCGTTGTGTTGAAAGAGAAAGAAAGAGAAGCAGAATGTGGCAAAGGAGCTCTGAGACTGAGGTTGGAGCTCGACTGTCCTGTTTAAAAAGGGTTTTATGAGTTAGCAATGGAAATAGAGGCATTTTAAAAAGCAAGGTAGGACCCATTTGACTCTGGGCAGAGGTATCTATCTCCCCAGGGCTTGCATTTCTTCTAAAAATATACCTAAATGAGTGGAACCGTGGAGTTTTCAGCGGGAGACTTTTTTATCCTAATAAAAAAAAAAGTCCTATTTCAATTATTTCGTTTACTTATATTCAACTAAAGTTGTGTGTGTGTGCTCGTGAGTGTGTGTGTTCGTGGGGAGGGATGAACTGTGTGCGAGGCGGCAGTGAGGTGCCGGGATCCTCCCTCCAAAACTGTAACCTGAGCCTGGGGTTTGAAATCACCCTTAGCGCCTATGAGCTGGCTCTAGCGCACGGCTGCCACGCCTTATGCAAAAGTTTTATGGCTGGTTGCTTAAACAAGTAGCTGTTTCTAAATCTTCACTTCTCCCCTGATACTTGTTTGCCTAGAATCAACTTTTGGGAAGCTTTGCCTTCTTATCTACCTCCCGTCTTTCCCTTCCCCAAGGGATCTTAGGGCGTTTAAACTTAAAAGTGCCTCTTCTCTCCTCATCCCCCTGGTAACGTGGCACGGGTTCAGAACCCCAGGGGCTGCCAACGGGACGCAGTTCTGCACAGAAACAGGAGATTTTCGGCTGCCACGCAGTGCACTGCAGAGGGTCGCAGAGACTTTGAAAGGGAGGGTACGTCTTGCTCGTGGCAATTTACTTTTTCGCTTACCTTTTGCGCGTTTTAATGCCTCGAGGCTATCGTTTGAAAGTAAAACAGCATCAAAGCACCTCCTTATTAGCTCTGTATTTGAGAAATCCGAAGATGAAACTACCTAAAAGGTTTAATAGGGCGGAACAGCGTTTATTTGCCAAGCAAACAACCAGAGTACAGTTCAAAAGGGGGTACAGTGGTTTATCAGCAGGAGCTTGGAAGGAGAAGAACGCTGGGCAAAGCAAATTTCAAGCTTCAGTTACAGCGTTAAAGTGAATTAAATAAGCTTCAAGTGGGATGTATGCTTTGATTTTGAATATTATCTTCGTAAAAACTTTGCACACATTGTATATATGCATATGTGTGCATCATGGAGACTTTCCCCATACCTTTCCGAATTGTTGTCAAGACTTTTGTTTGTAAACTTTTAGGTTTTGTAGAGTTACCTCTCCAGGGATTTGATCTGCAAATGTATCTAAAATATGATCAAATCTTTCAAAGTAAAACTTTTCATTATTTTCTTCCTCTTTTTCTTATTTGAAAGCTGCAGATGTAAGAAGGCACTTAATTTCTTCTGCTAGGGAAAAACACCACACTCCATGATTTAGAGTAGTTTCTTAAATGTTACGCTGTATTTTGTCTTCGCTTTTGAATCTTCTCTGTCAGTAACTGTTCTGTTATTGTGCTGTTAGTATTCCTGACAAAGAGGACTTTAAACAAAATAAATCTTTAAACAAAATAAATCCCAGCAACTGTCGTTAGCTGTTTACTGATGATACTCAGGAGCTGGTGCGTTTGTGAGCTTAAAGTTGCGCCTCCACATGTGTGTCTATGTACAAACAGGGGTAAGCACAGTTTTTACTGCTGTTGGTGAAGGTAACTGAGTTTCATTTCTTAACTTTATTCCAGTTCTATCCCAGTGTTTCAGCACCAGAAGCATCTTCCTTAAAATTGAAGAGTGGTCCATTATTGAAACTCTCTATCAAACAGCTCTGGGGTGCAGCTTTTCTGAACACACCGGCTCTCTCGACGAGGTCTGCCTGTCTGACTGCACATAAGCCCCTAATATGTTAATGGCCGTAGGGGATGCCTAAGGTACTATCTCAAGCTGCTTCGCACACCATATGTCAGGCCGTTAGCCACATGGATCTATTAATCAAAAAGAGCTGGAGAGGGAAAAGAGGGTCTTCGAAAGGGGGAGAATGAGAGTGATGGGGGAGGGGGAGAAAGAGAAAGTGTTTTAAACCTTCATCGTTATCATTTCCTTTATTTTTAAAAAATGAATAGAAGTAGCTAAAGAAGACTCAACCAAGACAGATTTCCTTTCTGTCAAGTTAAAGACTGTAAATCTCTACTAAAATAATTGGAATACTACCCGATTCTACAAAAACAGAAGGAAATTTTACCTGGAGGGTCCTATTTAGGGTTCCTTTATTGCAAAACTCTTACAAGCAAGACTTTTTGATACTATAAAGTTGTTTTGTAATGTAGGTTGTTTTGCAAATGAGCTTTATTAAAAGTAGTGAGGAATGGGGCAAATACGTTTTTGGAGGATGTAAGGGGAGGGGACATGCAGGGAGGGTCTGGGGGCATTTGTAATGAATATATAATTTATTAATATATATTTGCACAGAGAGTAGAGTTTTCAGTACTTTTAATTCTTCTGATAGTAAATGGAAAATGTTTGCATGTTTATCCCTTCCTTTAAGCTGGCTTTATAATAAATGCAACTGCAGAGTCTACAGGGTGCAAAAAGTATTTAATTGTTTTAGGAGGAGAGGAAAATAGAGAACATTTTAAGCCCCTATCTTTCTCATTTCTACTTTGTTAAAAACTATCTCTTGCCCTTCTTTGACTGTTCAAACAATATTCCATTAGATAAATAGTTTAGAAAGTTTTCACAACCTTAAAAGTGATTATATACTCAACATGGAGTTGACATAAATAAGTATATAAATAAGTACAGAAGCCCATAAGAAAAAACTTAAATTCTTTCTTGAAATGATGAGTATATTCATTTGTCTTAATTCACTGTTTATATGGAAATCAAATGAAAAGTACCAATGTCAAAAACTCTTAGAAGCTGAACAATGAAAGGAAAATATATAGGCACTTAGAAAAGATGAAATCAATGTGAATTCAGGTTTATTATTGTTTTAATTGGTAGTGATGATGAACCATATGAAGACTTAATTTCTGGATTATCAATTTTCAGTTTTAAAATCTATAATTAATGATAACATTTAGGAAACAAAAATGATTTTTAATGTTGTCATGAATAGTAAGCATGGTTTTTAATAGTTTCATTATTAGTAGGCTTATACTACAGTAGTTAATTTATAGCATAATGGAATGACTGAAAAGTTTATGGATGCTAGGTTTTTAAAAATATATATGCAAATGATTGACAACTTACATATATTTGACAGCACATATTATTCAACCACACCATGAACCCTCTGTCATTAACATAGATTTGCTATACTCTATTATGTTGGACTTGTAAAAGAGAAAGGCAGCAGAATGTTCTTATTTATGACTTAAAAATATGTTAAATAAGATAATTGTGAAACTGTTCAATGATAAACAAAAATTATATAACTGACCTGTTAGATTATTTATAGTATAAGTGGAGTACTTTGTATTGTATATTAGATTGGATATATTCAATGTTCTTTATTTTCACAAAGGCATTTATTTGTGTTTGTATAGAAGTTCTCAGTTACAAGGAAAGGTTAACATTGATAGGTGCCTACAATTAAAAACACCAGCATATTGGATTATTTGGTTTGGCTGGAAAATCATCTGTAACTCTTTTAGTAAAAATTTTTTAAAAAGCTTTATAAAAAACCTGAGAATTCTGTTGCATTGTAGAGAACTACAGTCAGTCTGTAAATGTGAGGAGTTCTAAAGCACTGTATTTTATTCAGGAGATGATGAATACGTAAAGACAGGATCTTCCTGAATTTCAAGAGTAGCTGGGTAGACAGAAACACTGATTATCTTTAAATTTTGGTGCATGTCACACTAACCTCCATTTTTCCCCCTGTAGTTAAAAGGTAGCCCATATATCTGTCGCTTTGAGTTTCCAAAGACTCGTAACTTAATTCCTTCAGGCTATTCATCAGCACAGTAATTAAACTAGCAAATGGATGTAAATAAAGTGAAATTGGTTTCATGACAGATGAGGTGAAGAGGCCTCTGACATGAAACAAGGCAGGACAATAATGATTTCAGCAGCATTGGACGATGGAAGGAACCCCAGCTGGATTTATTAGGTGCTGCAAGTGATTTGCTGGAAGCGGGCAAGATATGACCACTCTTTAATTTGACAGAAATTTTGCATCCTAAAGAGCACATTGAAATATAAATATAGAAACAAATTCAGGTGAACTGTAAACAGATGCATTGGACAAAAGTGCCAATTCAGACTGAAGGTACTATTTAATATTAAAAATGAAGAATGGAGAAGTACACCCCCCCCCCCTAGTAGAAGGGCTTCAATTGTACAACTTAATATTTAATCCTGGAGAGTGGCAGAATAATTATGAAACATTTCTTTCTGCCTGTGAATTCTATTGCTGTGTTAGGGTTAGCAAACTTGTATTTCCACATTTATTTACCTGGGAAAACAACGAATACAATAAATGATTTAAAACCTTGCATGATGAAATCATCTATAGAAATTATGGGCATATGCATACGTGAGAGGGGAATTAGAGAAACTGGGAGAAAAGCCAGGAATGAGTAACTTATTTTACAGAGTGCAATTACTACTGCATTTAAATAAAATCTAGGACAAAAATCTAGTACAAATTTATTGCCTGTAGCGGTGCCTGGATACCCAAAAAGCGAGTTTCTAGCTACAAAAGAAATTGTCTCAAGCTCTTGATCAGACGAAGCCTTAAAATCAAATACAGATTTGTTCTTGCAAAATAAGCAGTTCCAAAGACTAGGAGGAACTAAACTATAGTTGAAAATCGCGGAATAAGAGAAGAAGGTGGAAGGAATGAGTTGTTGGCTGGTTTAACAAGACTGAAATGGAAATTGAGTCACCAATTCTACTACAATAAGGAAGTGACACACAGAATATGTAAAGGCACACATAGCTCCTTTCTCTATGAAAAGATAAGAAGTGAACTGCTCTGTGGTTAAATGTAATCTCAATGATTTACATAAGCCCCCTTCCAGGAGGAGCAAACACCTCCATGAGTGGTGCCCTCCCTTCCCCGAAGATCACGCGGGATTTCAGCACCGTGGCCAGCTCCCAGGGGGTGGTGTGGCAGGGGCAGTGGGGAGAGGCGTAGCCATTGACCCAGAAAAGATGAAATCTAAATACTACTGAAATTCTATGGGCAGTTTAATTACTTAGCAGTGGATTCAGACCCGAGAGTGGGATACTAAGGTGGCCAAAGTCCTCAAATCATTTCGAAAGCGGTGCTTTAAAGAAAAGGAGGAGAGGGTAGGAGAGTAGATTATCAAAGATTCTTAATGAAAGGTCTTTGAAAAATAGAACTAAATAACCATTGTATGCTCCCTCCCTTGTAAGAGTGGATGACTTGCTGGCCATGAAGGAATTTCTAATGAAAACTCAAATGGCTTTCTTCCTCAGCCTGTCCTTTAAAAAAATAAAAATAAACAGAAAAACATGCCTAATTATTTTAAAGTTCTTTTCCAACTGCAAGTGATAGGCAAGTCCTTTAATTATAATACAGTCTGAATAGGGGGAGCATATGGAGGAGAATGTCAAGAAGAGGGTGCCAGGGGCAGATCCTCAGAAATCTGTATTCATTTCTGGCTCTTATTTGTTCAGTAATCTCTACCATCATAACTAAATCTTGAAGCACTGATGTAGTTCGAGTTGTTGTTGACTCAACGTCAAAATTCAATCACTGGGGGTTTTGCATCAGCCGGGCTACTTATTTGTCTAATAAATCCGTCATTTTGTAAGAAAAATATTTGAGCAGCCGTACTTGACCTCTTGGTATCCACAAGTCACATTTATTTCTCCCAGTTTACAAATGCAAAATCGAGATGATCATCTAATGCCTGGAGGAACTGTGTTGATTTCTGATTGGATTTTAGATGGAAATGTCTATTTTAAATACCTTGTGATTAAATTGTACATATAATAGAATTCATGCATTTTAAGCTGATTCCTGCTCAGAAACTTAACAACCTGCACCGCTAGTCACACATTAAAAAAACAAAACCCCCACAAAATACCAAATCCACACTTACCAAACACAAATTCAACATTGATTGTAAGATATTATTGAAACCAGTCTTATTTTTTAAGCTTAAAAGTTTTTTATTATTATTATTTTTTTTTATGCATGGATAACCCCTCCCCACAATGTTCTAGCTCCTGGAGGGGAAGGGCTTTTTATGTCAAGCCCAGAGACTACACATATTGAAGAAATCATGGTTGACATTTCACTGTCAAGACTGCAATGTTGAGTCTACTGCCAAACTGTAGCTCAAGTCCAAGAAAGTTTGTCACCACTTTGAGTATTATTAGTAGAGGAAAATAATGTGTTATGTTCTACACCTCTTGTACGTCTCCTCTGAGTACCTTATAGTGTTAAGACCCCTTCAGAACTTAGAGTCTTTCTGAAATCTTTGGCTAAGGCACAGTACTCCATTTGGGAGTTTCTCTGTGTAGTGTTCGGGAGAATGAAATACCACCGTGACCCCATCTGTTGTGGCAAGTGCTTGACTAAGAAAAAAACATTTTCAGAAGTCGTACTGGAGAACTGATTTTGCCAGCTGGTGATGAGATTGGTCTAACTAAGGTTTTGGAACCCTAAAAAACCCGAATGCATGCATTGGCCCGGAAGTGTGTCTTATGGATGCACACCTGCTTAGCTGGGTCGGTGGGGTGTACACAGGTAGCACATTGGCTGAGGGAGGAGCAAGGCCTGGCAGTTTACTCAATCTTGGGCCCTCCTAGCTTTTGCTTTCATGCTGAAGATCCTGTGTAGGGGTGTGTGTGTGTGTGTGTGTGTGTGTGTGTGTGTGTGTGTGTGTGTACACTATTCAATAACTGAGAGGTGTGTAGAGAAAGTGTTGCTCAAGCTTGTTTGTATCTGAAACCATGACCTCATATACAAGAAACTTCAAGCCAAAGGTGGCCAATAGAGGGGGAGGGTCCCTGCGGCCCCTCTGCCTCTGCCCTTGCTCGCACCGGTTTCGCCTGTGTTCGGTGTTCGTTTCCCCTCTCCTGCTCAGTGTGTGCTCCGGATGCCCGCAATTTCAGCAGCTTTACGGTGGTGACAAGAGGGGTGCTCTCTCGACAGGTCTCCTCACTCCCCTGCCTGCGCCGCCCCGGAGTTCAACCCCTGAGTGGGGCTCAACCCCTGAGTGGGGCTCTGGCACTGCGTCTAGGCAGGGCAGGGCTGGCCAGGAAGCCTGTGGCGTTCGCTCGGTGATGGGACGTCGGGCTGGGGTGACCCTCCGGAAGGAGCTGGGCTCCGGGTGCACTCCTGCATCAGCTTGTTTCCTCCTGAGACCTGGAGGGGTCACTAGTGAGCATGAAAAGCAAACTTCGTGCTGCAAGGCCCTGCCGGAGGGATGAGGCAGGTTTGCTATCGGTACCTCAATTTAGTAGGTGACTCTTTCTCATCAACATGTAACTTCCATTTCCAAGCTGGCCCTCCCAAATCTGATACCTTCATTTTCTCCTCATAGGACCTTCAGTCTTTTCATACATTCAGAGAAAGACACTGAAAAAATCCCCCCTCAGAGGGTCTACCCTCTGTGTGAAGACAACAAGCCACATGACTTTACTTCTACTTTCAAGGTTTGTGGAGGGTGGAAGGACCACATTATGTCTCTGTGTTTTATGCCATGGATCTGGCTAGATTTCCAGTTCAAGTAAGAGAACATGAAGGAATAATTCTTTAGTATCCAACAAAACCAGTCATCCTGAATTTCCAAATTTGTCCAATATATGTTTCTGTCATAAACACATACGGATGGGGCTTCCTGTTTTCTTGTTTCATTCCTTTCCTTCCAACTTCCCCTTCAGTTCTTGAGAAAAACAGGGGAAGGAGATGTTCCTGGATTTTCTGGACTTTCAAACTAATTGATTCTCTGCTTTGCCTTCAGGTGGAGATTTCTGAGGGAACTTTATTCCTTGACAGTGGTTAGGAAGAGGAGAGAAGGGAAGTTTCTGGGAAGATCCTATTATTCCCTATTATTCCAGGAGCTTTGTTGCCAGGCAGAGTTTGCCTGGGCTTCGCCTTGTGGCTTTGGGATTCTTCTTCATCATCCTGTAATGTTGAGGCAAGGACTTCGGCATTTATGCTAATTTCCTTTGGTCACTCATTCAGAAGCTGGTGTTATATGTGAGGGCTATCGTAGCCAGCCTGGAAGGCATTTGTGGCGGGTGGTATAGTTAGGAGATGGAGAAGAGGAAGCTATTTCAGAGATAGGTATTAATGTATTTTTAAAACTCAGATTATCCTAAATAATATCCAAATGTATTAAACATTATTTTTTGGAGAAACCTTACTTAACTTCTCAAAACGTCCACCTGTATGGTTTTAAAGTTAGCCTTCACCTGCATAAAGTAGCTACAAGTTTGTGAAATTTTAAATGAGAACAAAATGAGTGAAAAGAAGGAAGTGGTTTGGTAATATAAAAATATTAATGCTAGCTTGTGGAAATAGATGTACCTACTACTCTGTAGTTATTAACAACTTATAAGATCTTAAATCAATACAAATTAATTTAATTATGATTTGTAATTACATTATGTATGATCAATTTGAAACACTACATTAAAGATAATTAGAGCTGGGTGCCATCGCTCCTCACTCCCCTAATAGCTTAATGAAAAGGAATGCCATGTACCACCACCTTTGGGTTAAACCTGTAAATTAGTATAAATGCTTGTTTTCCAGTAAAAATGTAACCGAATAATTGTATACTTAATAGACATTTCTGTGACTCATTTGTGAATGTATCATGGATTTTTTTTTGGGGGGGGGGATTGTATTATTATTTTTTTCCATGGGTCTAGTTAAGTATTTATTATGGTTGATTGAGCTGTCAATATTTTTTCAGAATCAAACCTTGAGGATTTGAATGAAGACTAACTTTTATGTAAAAATATCATGCTGTCCTCGAAGCTTGTGCCAAGAGGTCACTGCAGATGGAGGTCCTAACTTAGCATAATGGGTTTAACATTTCCATGACATCATCAGGGAATCTGAAAGGAGTCTAAGGATAATCAGAGTGGTCATTCAGAAGAACAATAAATATTTTATGAGGATATATAGAAGACAGGCAAGATGGTCAGAAAGGTGATTCCAAGCTCCTCAGACTTCTGTGAAAGAGGCTTCTCAGTTACTCACAGTTAAAAGAGCCACCGCATATTCTTCTATTAGTGAGATCCATTCGAGGTGCTCAGAATTGGATGCAGATTAGGTATTAGTTTGTATATGATCCTTTTTGTTTCCTGAATGCTTCCTGTTTTCTCAAGGCACCCGAATTTATCTTTTATGTACGTGCAAACAGGAATACACATTCATTATTCCTGGGGTTACTTTAGTCTGTTGATTTCCCAGTTTTATCTAGTACTTCATGACAGATTCTTTGCTTTTAAGATGATAATTGAAATTCTGAGAAGCATATCAGAAGTTCATGTGAATTAGATGAATTTAATAAGTTCTATTAATTAATTGCTTTATTTTCTATCCTTTATTAAATATTTGAATTATTACATTACTACAGGTGTTTTGTTGGGATTCACTTTTAATTCATTACCAAATTTCCACTTCCAATACCAGGCAGGCAGTGAAATAAATACACACACACACCCCCCACACATATAAATATATATAATTATATATAAATACATATAAAATTTACCATATGTGTATATAAAATTCACTAAACTACACAATTCAGAGTTTTACACATTTTCTCTAGATTATGATTATTTTTATTTCAGCCAGATTTTACATGTATAGAAATGAACGTATTTTGTTATTTGAAAAGTAGACATCTTTTTTTTCAGAATGTTTATACTTGTTTAGGTGTATTGTTTTTATCTCAATTTGTATTAATTGCATTAAAATCTGAAATTAACCATTATAAATGGTTATTCAGGCTTAATGTCAGAAATATTACCTGGAATGAGCACCAAGTCTTCCTAAATTTATTTATTATTACAAAAATTATTTTGACACTTCCAAAAATAAAAGAATTTTTATGGTTCTCTGAAGAGGTTATGAAAATGCATTAAATGTTGGGAAGGGCAGATAAAATATTTTAAACTGTAAAATTTATTCTTCCCTCTCCAGTCTTGACCTTTCAACATCTTACCCATGCTTACCAGCCTAGATGTTCTCACGCCATGAAGCCATCTTGCTCTCCCAGACAGGAAATCTACTTGTGAAAAGTTAAGCATATTCTCCCTTTCCTTTGTCACTTACCTCACATTGCCTTCTCTGATGAAGACATGTTTGTGCTCCTGCCTCTCTATAGTAAAGGCTTCTCAAGAGAAGAGATTTTATCCTGTCTGTATTTATATTTCTCAGCATGTCTAACACAGTATTACATATAGAGAATGATAAAACTTCATAAATACATGAATTAAGGCATGCAAAAAACAAAGCGCCCTAACCCCATTGCCATATTGGAAACCTATGTAAATAACGCAGTTTCTTGCTCTTCTTTTGTATAATCCCATTTTACCCTGGGGATGTTACTTGTAGCCGGACAAATGGCAACATTGACCTTTTCAAGCTGGCATTATGCTAATCTTTATATTTCATGTTAAAATTTAAAATTATGTTGTACCCATTAGATCTCAGTCCCCCCAAAACTAATTACAGTTTTATTTTAAAGCAATTTAAAAGAAATTAGTATTTATACAATTTGTGGAAACAAAATTTGTGCAATTGTTTCATATCAATACAGTTGGTTATGGATTCTTTTCATAATCAAAAGTTCTGATCCTTTGCCCAACTTCCCCAAAACTTCATTATTTGCTGCATTGTGGACAGATCTTGCCTTAAAAATTTGGCATTGTATAGTTGCCAGATATTAACTTGAGAATGTCTCTGCATGATTTATCCATTCTTTCCCCTTTGCACAGTCATTGAATATTGCAATGCAAAGATTTCTGCAAGTGGACCTGTCAAAAGTCGAATAAATCATTCCTTTATAAGATGTAAAGTTTAAAGTATCAGTTAGCAAGTTTTGCTTCATGGTAATGGGGCTCAGCAACTTTTAGTTTCTGACACGTTTTATAACCCTTTAGAGTAGGTACAGTAATTACAAATAACTCCATCACCACCACACCCCTTAGTGCCATGCTCTGCTCTGTGACTCTCTGAGAATGCTTTTGATTGCAACCAGGTAATTTTTAATTGACACAGAGATTTGATCAGTACAAATATTATAGTGTTATTTTATAGGACTGTGATACCTTTTGGTTTCCAATATTAGGAGGGATTATTAACACACGTGACAAAGGGAAGGGCACTAAAAGTGGGTCTCAGTAAAGAAGCATAAGAGAGATTAACCATTTCTTTTTATAAATATCGAATCCATCTTGCATTTGAAAATACCAAGAATATTTTATTTACAGTAGCTGTTTTAATTCCAGTTCCTGAACTGAGGGAATGTCTCTCATGCTCCAAGTTTTTCTTTGTCTACAGAGGTAAGAAAACAATGTTTCTAGGTCCAAGCATTTTTTAACAAACCCCAAAAGGTAAAATGTATTGGTTCTGGGGCTGTACATTACATTTCCTGAATTACCACCACACAGCACAAATATTTTGTGAAACACAACCCACATTTTCTTCATGTTTTGAGCTGTTTGCCAAACAAAGAGAAGGCAAACTTCATACTTATATATTTCTACAGTAACTATAGAAATATTTAAAAAATTAGATTAGGAAATAAATGAATATAATGACCTTATTCTCAATCATATGCTGCCAGCTAAGTGTTTGAGACTGAAAAATTGCACTAATGAAGCTATTTGAAGGCTTTTGTGGACAACTGCTTTCTCTTTGAAGATTAAATGAATGATGTTGATGTGATTAATCTTAGGACAGGGAGTGATGCAGCAGCTAGAAAATACCTTGGTGATTTTCATAATTAAACTGAATCAACATTTCAAAGAAATGCCAGTGTTATCACTTGTATATTAGAATTACATTCATTAGACAGAAGAAACAAATAATTTGAGCAAACAAGATTTTCCTTTTGGTGTACTGAGACTTCTGTCACGTTTCTGAGCATCTTACTATAAATCGTCATTACTGCTTAATTTTGTCCTTGCATTTTCAACTGTTTTTGTATCTCTCTGTGTGTAGTGCTGTTAATGATTTAAAAGGCATCTTGCTTCTCCTTTGCTTATTTTCAAACCTTCAAATTTCATATTTTTGTAATTCCACTTCTAAGGTAGCTGTTTGCTCACTATGAACTTAGATATATAATGGTCAAGAAATTTGATTTCTAATAAAGTAAGATTTCTTAGAATTGCTTTGGTTACCTTGAAAATTGAGGAAATCATAATTCTGGTATCTTCATATATCTTTGAGATATTTAGATCTCATAGTACAATGTTATCTTGATCCATTTATTTGTTGTAAATTATTTCTTAAAAAATGTTTTTTTTTCTTTTTACCAGAGAAGAGTAATTTCAGCAAAGAGTCACAGTCTTTAGTGCTTTGTGATCATTTAAATGAGAAAATCGTCAGCACCATTCCCAATCAATCAAACTGGAAAATTGCATTAGTAGATCAAGTAGAAACAATTCTGCTGACTTAGTTACAAGTGAGGTTCCAGGGTTAAGGATTACTGCATCAGTAGAAACATGATGTGTTACTTGTTTTATCACCAGTTTAAATTATTTTAAAGGTTTCTGAGTGACTCTTGGTAACCTTGATATTTTCAGTGCTCTTCCAGCTGTTGAGTGATTTGTCTTTTTCTGGTTGTTTACTAGAAATAAAAACGGTTTCTTTAATGTACTAAATAAAGGACCGGCCTTTCTCTTTAGAGACTCCAATGTGAGCTCAATCTACAATCTTGAGTGAAGTGAGTTTGATAACTATCATTGAGTCAGTGAAAATTCTCAGCCCCAAATTCGTTCTTCCTTCATCTTTGTAATGCAGAAAACAAACACTGGAATGACCAGGTACCCAATAGCTCTGGAACAAAGCTTCTAAAATAAACTATGTGCCAGAATTAATTTAAGATACTGGTCATATTCCCTTCTAGAGGAACTCTGCTAAAGCATGACCTGATGGTCTGTAATCTGTTGGCATTTCTCATGTAGTTGTTCACTTCAGTGTGCTTGAGAAGCTGGACAGCCACCCCATGCCTGGAAGTGACCAGTTACCCATGGTAGCAGAGAATAAAACAAGACCAGCTTACCACATGTGGGACTGTAGGATGTCCAGATGAAACAAACTTTCCAGCATTCTCAGACTACCCAAATCAAATCTGAGTAATCACTGAACAAAAAGTACAATTTTCCCTCAGATCCTTCCTCCCATGCTTGTCAGCAGTAACCTCAACAACCATAAGAAGCAGGGGAGGACAAGAATAAGTGGAGGTTAGGGATGCTAGGGTGCAAAGAGACCTACTAGGGTAGGAGAGCCTCCCAAATCTCTTTTGCAAGGTATTCACACTTGGGGAAACCCAAAGAGCATGGCTGGAGAAGGAGGGAGGAAAGGTGGAGCAGCACATGAGGGTTCTCTGTTGCTCGGGCAGCAGTTAGCCCTGTGAAGAACTGCTATGAAGGAACAATGGGAGATGAGAAAAGGGAGGAAGGACGTTAGATAAAAATGCAGGATGTAAACACAATGATATAGTGAGGAGCGCAGAAAACAATCCTAAATCAGCGAGGAATGAACAAGGCCTGAAAAAGCGACAGAGAAGGAGAAGTTAAAGTGGTAGAAACCGTGCAGAGAGCAGAGCTGCCTCCTGACTAACTGGAAAGTTGTGTATCCTTGAGAGGAAGTTCTTCTGGAGACCTCCACAAACATAATTCACCAGACTTGTCTGCTGTCCAGTTCCAGAGAGCTGAGGGCGGAAACAGATAATTGCTCAATAAATCATTCTTATCAAGCACACTTTCTCTTTTCTGGAACACTGTAAAGAGTTGGAAAGATTGAGAGGTTATGAGATTGCTCCGTGTTCTCCTTCCAACATGCTGGCCATGTTTCTGAGCTAGCTTACTTCACCTGCTTTCTTAACTTTTCTGGTGACATATTTAGGCATCTTGCCTTCTCCAGTTTCACTCTGGTTTTGGCCAACTCATCCTCAGTATCACCTTTTCCCTAAGAGATTATTTAGCTGGGTTGCCATTTCCACTCCTTCACCTTCCTTTCTGCTTTTTGCAGGTAGGACACAATTACCTTTCCCTTCTCAGTTGATGTTCCTTTAAGAATCTTCCAAAGAGAAGGTGGCAGTGAGAAAATTTCCCTGTCTGCTTTTCCTCCAGGCAGGCCTCATGGCTCAACCATATTTCAGCTTAGCTGCCAGTCTGATTATATCTCTAGTGGACAGAGATCAAGGCTGAGTCCAAATCAAAAGAGACTGTCGGTCAGCACTGAAAACTCTGGCTCTTTGGATGCCATTCTCTCCTGCTTCCTAAAAATAAACAAGCATTGATCTTTACCTCCCACACTCAGTATTTTCCCCTGTTGAAATTTGCCAATACTGAAACAATCAATTAGAGATCTCTACACCTTGAGAAAAACTTTGTTTCTGTTGGAATGTAGCAAAATATATTGAGATAATGTCTTGTAACCTGATTTTTACTTTACCCTGTTAGGAATTCAATTTTCGCTAGAAATGTTCTGGATTTACCTAATCTTTCTAATTCTTATTATCTCATCTAATTTATCCTTCTTCCCACCCACTTTGGCCAGATTGCTTTCTTTATCCCCTTGTGGACAATCCATGCACATGATTCATCTTCTTGCCAGACTTTCTTGCTCCTTGTCTGACCCTGGTCTCTTTATTTGCCAACTTCCAAATCCATTCCACTTCTTCATGAAGTCCACTGCAACATCTTTAGCCCTCATTTTCTGCAAATGGAATTTTTCTGTAAATTCATTAACACTGAGCTGTTTTGAGGGCCAGTAGAACATGTCAGTAAGAATGCAGACTGGGAAATCAGAACAGCTGGGTTTGAATTCTGGCTCCACAATTTATTAGCTGGATGACTTTGGGAAAGCTATATACATTCTCCATGCTTCACTTTCTCCATGAATAAAGTGGAGATAATAAGATATTCTACTTCATTGGATGGTGGGAGAATTTAATGAATTAATATAGTCAAAACACAGCACAGTGCATATTTAGAAGGAGTACTATGTTAGTCATAATTTGTGTTTTGTATTTTTGTTCAGTCATATGTTAAACAGTAGGTCATCTTTATATTCTTTAGCTATCCCAGCAGAGCTAAGAGAACTAAGAACGAAGAGGTATTTAACCACTTGCTTATGGATTGATTGTGCCAATTAAATTAAAATGTCTCTTCTAATGTGCTAAGTGGCAAGAAAAATTCACCATGAATGTCAGTTCTAGAGTTACTTAGACTAAGAAGAGTGTGTTTGAATCTTATGAATATCTCTAAGCCCTAAGCAGAAGTCAACAGGAAAATGAACACTTGCATAACTCATTGTTTCAGAGACTCCGAGCTTTTGTCTACAACCTATGCTGCTGTCTCCAGGTGGGTGATACAGTACCCACTCATCTCTGATTTGGTCTTTGGACTTTCTTACTACCGAATAAGAGAAAACAATTTGTAAAGTAGGTAAACAGAAGGTATAAACTAGAAAAGGAGGTTGCAATAAAAGTAGGAAAAACTCAGCTTTGGTGTTTGATTGGATTTATTTCTTTTTCTTTCATATTCTCTTAAATGTTCAAGGATTTTGTGGTCCTTCCCTTTATATATGCATTACAAAATGTTTATACTTTAATAGTTCAGTATGATATGATATATTCTTGGCTGCCACTCTTTTATAAAAATTTCAAACAAAAACGAAATTGTTATTTCCATCATGTGTGAGCAGCCTTTCTTGATTATTATTTGTAAGTCATTATTTTTTTATTTTAATGACATATTCAATGATTTCCTATCTTCCTGAATTCTATGGCTCCAAGCAGAGTAGTGCAGAAATGTAGTGTATGTATGTACATAAATTTTATTATTCTCACAACAGGTCACTTTGACTATGACAGTAATTTTTTTTAATATTCTGATGTTACTCTTTGATGTGCTTCACAGAAATAGGAAGAAATAATACAGGCTGAAACCAGTACAAAGGTCCCCTTTTGTAGGGGGCCCAATCCTATGGAGTTGGTACCTAACCATGAGCAAACTATTCTTTTATGGGGACCACCTAAACATGGGAGAATGAATGAAAGTATGAGTTGATCACCCTGGTCTATTGCTGAGAAGTTGTATGGATTGTCTCCTATGTGGGGACAAGAGAGGTCATTTCCTCCTTCTTTTCATAGTGGAGGTGGAGAGGTTTGAGGGGTAGGGATGATGTAGACTCTATAAATACAAGAACTACAGGTAGTTCTTGAAGGATTTTTTGAAGCCAAGTAATTCTACAGAGGTGATCTGGCCTGGAGTAAGTGGTGTATGTGTCTGAAGCAGGGGTTGGGAGAGGAGATAGTGGTGACAAGGGAGTGGTAAGTTGGAGTTAAGGAAAAAGAGATGGAAATTTAGTAACAAAGCTTTTGGAAAAATTGTTTAAATACTTATCCGTTATCTGAAGGCAGCTATTATAAGTTTCCTTCTATATAGGAGCAGCAAGATTATACCTAGGGTACAAGCTGAATTTATGTTGGATTCTACTCCTATGTTTCTTATTCTCGCTGAAGAAGCAAACATAATTTTGATTTTGTATGTATGGAAAAATATATGTAAAATGCATAGTAAATATAAAGAAATATAAATGTACATAAAAATAACTACTTGCATATATTATAAAAATAAATACATATATTACAAATAAAATTATATATACAATAAAAGAAATCCAAGTCACTGTAATGTGCCTCATGTTTTTATTCAATACATCAATTTCTATATCTTTATATGTATATCAGAAAGAGGAAGGCTATGTGGAAGAATTAAAATAACTTTTCTAAGAAAATTTAATTTAACTGAATGATATAAGACAACCCTCATTTAAGAAAATCATGCTACTGTCTATCTGGTGCATTGAATCCTGTTTTAGAAACTCTTACTTCCTATACCATGTCATAGAACTCTCAAATACTGTAACAGTTTCAATGTAATTTCATATAAATCCAGATATTTTAATGTTAGTTTAACTGTAATTCAGAGCTAATCTTATTTCTCTTTTAGAAAGCACATATCAAGACAGTTTTCAATTGGAATGGCTTCTAGAGGTCACACAACAAATTTTGTTGCTGCTCTTTCTCTCCTTATTCAACCCTAATACTTGACCTAAATACATTTCTGCTGGACTCTCAGATTCAGAACATCTGTCTACAGTGTTTGGCGGATTCCCTCTGGAGGCCCAGTTGTGCTCTTTATAGTATATTGCTTAACTACAGTAGATGCTATGAGCACATCCAGTTTTCCTACAGGTCCCAGGTTGCCTGATTGTCAGTGACAGCAATTTATGCTTGTATGACCACTCACTGCTATAGTACATTTAGATTTTAGGGCATTAACTTGTGGTTCCATTGATGTTTATGTAATTCAAATGGGTGAGCAATTGTTTTTGTTTTATAATTCTTTCTTCAGAAATGCTTTACTCTTTATGTTTTTCAGAGTTCTGGGTCCCTGGAAATCATAATATTTGTTATGCTTTCTTATTAATATGAATTAGATCAGCAATGTCACATGCTTAAGCAGAGGTGCTATCAAACATCGGAAATACGTCTTGAATGGCATTTTTATATCACCATGGAAATGTTGAATAAATAGCAATATTAATGGAGTAGTGTTCTTTAACTATTTGCGCTGTACCCTTTACCTCATCATACTATAAAATATGATAGAAACATAACTGAACTCACTTTTATAGAGGTGGACAATCAGCACACAATGTTTTAATATTATAATTCTTCTTAAAAGACTTTACAGAACCAATTCTGAATTAGGACCCAGGTATCTTGCCTCACTGACTGTTACTTTGTCTTCAGACTCTCCTATTATCTGATTTCAGGCAGGAAAACATCACTATTTGGAGATAGTGAAAATTCTAATGTGAATGATTGGAATAGGTATGGTTTGGTTTGGGGCATGGAGACGAAGCTCAAAGTCCTTTAATGTGGAATAAAACTCTTGCTTATTCAAAGCCAAGCTGATTACAAGCCCATGAAAGAATAGGAATTCTAAAGAGCAGAAGCACCTCTGATGTTGCTTTTTGAAGGTAAGCTCTAAGATGTAGGGTCAAGCAGTATGTTTGCAGTGGAAGAGAGGAGGTATGGAACAACTGTGTGGTACAATAGTTAAATGCTTTCAGGCAAAGACAGGCCAGGGAAAAGTGGAAGGGATTAACACTAACAGTTGCACAGTACAATGATTTTTGTTAGCAAATTGAGGGACAAAAAAGTTAAAAAGAGAAATAATGAATTGTGTAAGTACATTTGTGAAATTAATGACGATTCTAAACTAGCCCTTTGGGCACAGAAAAATGCAATCATCCCTAGTGAATAGGAAAGTGGATAGACACTCAGGTAAGACAGATTCTTTTATTTCATTATCTGTTCTTGCTGTCGTGGCATAGGACAGGCAACCTAATACTACTCTAATAACTGTAAACTTGGGTTTCCACCTACTTATTTAGGAAGCCTATGGTTCAGGGAGGTATTGACAGGTCCGTGTTTTGGAGTTCTTCGGAAGGGCACATTTAAAGTGCATATTAATTTAGTATAATGTCATTCCATATTTCAACAGAATAAAACCTAAATCACTAAAAAATTAAAAAGGATTTTCAAAGATACAAAGTAAGCAACAAAGTTCAAAATCCTTGAAGGCAGAGCTGTCTCTGTGCAGTCAGCACTGAGCCCCGTGCCTGGCACATCTCACCAGAAATAAATTCATTTGTCGTGGTTACGCATTTTCTAGAGTGATCTAAATATGATATGCAATGCAATTTAAGCCCCCTTGACTGTGGGCTAGACCCAGTGACTTGCGTTTAACAGAGTAGGACAAGAGTACTGGGATGTCCATTCTGAGATTAGGTTACAAAAGGACTGTGACCTCCTGTGTGGTGTCCTATTGCACACTCTCTGGGGTCACGTGCCCTGGGGGAAGCACCTGGCCATGCTGTGAGCAGTCCTATGGAGATAGCCACATGGAGAGGACCTTAGGCTCTTAGTCCAGCAGTATACGAGGATTGTTAGCCTGGCTCTACAGAGTGAATGAATATCAAAGCTAATCCTTAAGTGCTAGTTGGAATTGGGATCATCATAAACCGAGCCCACCACTTGATTGCAACCTCATGAGACCCTGAGTCTGAGGGACCTTGCTAAATCGTACCTACATGACTGATCCATAGACACTATAAACTAGTAAATATTTGTTATCTTAAGAAGCCACGTTTTAGGGTGATCTATTATGTGGCAAGATATAAATACACTTAAATAAAAAGAAAAAAAATGCTTGTGTAAAATGTTTGAAAAATACTGAGTTGCTTTGCCTCTTAATGGTTTTTATTGTTGTTATTGGTGAGGGCTCTAAAGACAGAAAGAAATAAGGGGGTGGGGTGAGGTAAAGAAATCAGGGCAAAGAGAGAGTTTGTGACTCTTGTCTTTCCTTCGACTCCATCAAGGATTCTTAACTTTGTGTCTTCCCTGTCTCCTAAGATAGCAATCTTGGGGAGCTGAATTGAGTGTATATTTGCTTCCAAACATGTTTCCATATACATGAAGGTGAGTTATATAGAATAATAGAAAAATATTTAAAATTATAGTATCCTAAATAAATAATAGATGGCACGTGAATATTTTCAAAAGTATTTAGAAAATTGTGAAAAAGAATTTGAAGGAAGTGAAACAAAGAGTGAATTTACGTTGTTATAAAATTATACAATTTCATTTTATGTTCTTTTAGCA
>PVKE010017502.1:0-30663 GCA_004027555.1 Craseonycteris thonglongyai
ACTTTTTACTTTAGAGCTTTGGCAGAGGCAAACAACTTTCTCTAATTCTCAATTTTCCCATTAGTATTATGAGACAAATAATTAAGGATAATATACTTAAACTTCTTAAGAGTTTTGGAAACATAGTTGCCTAACAAATTCTTAAAATATTTTAATAATTATATAATGGTAATTTTTTCCAAGTTTAATAGAAGAAAATAATCTTAAAATAAGTATATTCAGATTATAATAAAGTAATAATTATTCATGACCACTCATCACTTTCAACCCAATTTTTGTGCTTCTGATAGTTTTCAGTTAGGATAACTCATCAGACATTATGAATAGAATTATAGGAACCCTAACTGGGCAGAAGGGATAGTGAACTGGGTCTGTAAAATCACAGCATAAAAACAATCAGATGATCCCCTAGCACGTACTCCAGTGTTATACATGTGAGGATATATGGGAAGAACCAACTCTGCATAACAATGTATTCTAGTATTTATCTTTAAATTAATGATATTATACTGAGTGCCTATATTTAGATAAGGTAGAAAATTGAAACCAAGTCTAGTGGATCAGTTTGCCAATACACTGTTCAATATAATTTTCCACTTTAAGATCTGAGAGAACATTTATACCATGATGTGCCATTCAATATCTCCCATAGAGCATGCATTTTCTACTCTTCTCCCAGCTAAATAGTAACAAAAACAAGCTAAAAACAGACTTGTTCAGATTATATAATAGAATACATCTTCTGAACCAAGGTTATGCTTAACAAGAATAATTGTTGTTCAGAAACAATAAAGCTAACTTAAGAAAAATGTTCTCGAGTTCCAGCGTACACTGAACTGTAAATCACTATTTATGAAGTATTCAATTTACACTTGTATTCTATATGATTATCACAGTCAATAACAAATAAAATAGTTTGAGAAACTAATTTAAGTTTTTAGCACTAAGAGATGTGATTCTGATTTTTTTAATGGAATAGTCACTGACAGTTTTTATATGTAACTAATCTACAAGATGGATGTACATACTTGTTTTGTCACATGATAAACTGAAATTTACTTCATGCCTTCAAACAGGTATTTAAAACTGAATGGAATCTGAATTGAAAGATTAATTTTGGTTAAATTAGCTTTGTTTTCCATCAAATAAAAAGAGCATGCTCATTGCTTATAACAATAAACTTACTGAAAATCTATTAAACTAGATTCCAAATTCAGCAGGGCATATTGAAATCTCAAAAACATTCCCCTTGATATTTTTTATTCGTAGAGAATCAATAAACAGTGTTTTATTTGTGTATATCTTTATCTTAAGTGCATCTTATTGTACGTATTTGCTGGATCTTGGTATTCCTAGGGCATGGACTAATCTAGGGAGAATTCTCTCCCTCTCTCACCTTAAAAGGTATTGGGGGGAGGGAGGGGATTGGGCTACCTAAACAGAATAATTTAGGAGCTAATGAGTCCTGTGGCAGTTGTGACTGTGATTAGAGAACCGTGTTAATGGTATTTCTCTGAGATTTAGTCCAAGAATAACAGTAGAATACGATTATTCTGAACAAGATAACTCTCACTAAATCACTAGCATCCACTCTCTGCCCTCTTGTGGTAGATATTGCCAGCTAACATATATGGGATTAAGATTACGAATAAACAATATTGATCATGCATAACATTCCTAACGCAGTGTTTATTAAAATGAATGTGTATTTTTATTAAAGTATTTTTCATTTCCTTGTAGTGGTACTTTAATATAATTTTAAATATAACTACTTTAATTTGCAATTGTATTATTCAAAACACTAACATAAAAATGCCTGATTGGAAATAAACCAGGAGATCTAATTACAACGCCCAGATGCTGAAACAATCTTCCAATTCTCTGTTCACTGTAATCAAATGGCTTTGTTGTGCTTATCTAGCAATACAAAGAATTTGAGGGAAATCATTGTGTTACAAAATTGCTGCATTTATCTACATTTATTGGTGGTATTTTGGACTACTTTACTGATGGACAATTCTGCTTTGAGGCATAGATTTATTTTTCAGACTTTTCATTTGTTCAAACATTAATCAAATGTCTACAGTTCTTTATTTACCACAGATATAATTAGTAGCACTTTACCACCCTTCCTTAAGGAAGGCCTCATTTTAGAGCTTTATGAAGCTGCTGATGTGATATGATTATAAGACAGATGAGAATTATATTTTATAAGCTCCTGTCATAAAGCACCTTTCTTACTTGCTAGTTGACATGTAAAATGCCACAATTATAGATTAATTTTTTTTATGTACCTCCAACATGTAAGTGGCTATATTCTTATGAATGGCCAGGCAGAATATGAATAGAATAACACACACTCTTTTGTCCCCACTTTTGCTCTCACTCTCTCACATATTCTTTTGCTCTCATCCTCCTTTGGCTTTTTCGCTCCTGAACAATGTATTATTTGATTTGTACATGCGGTCTGTGTATGAAATTACTCCTCTTTATAACAGACCAGACAGGCTGTTGTCTGTGGCCCTTCCAGTAGCAAGAGGAGAAAAGAAACTTCATAATGGGATAAATAATAGCTAATGCTGCTTGTCATTTATTAAATATGAATATAATTAAAATCATATTTAAGTGGTTTATGATAGAATCTGTTAAATCACACCAAGTCTGTGTCTTTGTTCACTTCTTCTTTTTTTGTCCTTTTTATTGGTCATCCCATGTTGTTTCTATTCACTTGGTTTCTTTGAAGAGAATGCAGGATAAGACATGTTATGCTCTCCTGACAAACAGCTCCAAAATCTCAGCTTAAAAAAAGCAATGATTTATTTCCGTCTCACAGCATAAGCCCATTGTATGTCTGCTAATTACAGTTACTCAAGCTGAGGAAGTGGCCTCCTTCTCCATCATTGCCAACGCTAGAATGAAAAGGAGAATGTGGATGCTCTCACTCCTACAATTAAGTTTTCTGGCCTAGAAGTGACATAAATAACTTCTGTTCACAACTCATTGCCAAAACCACAAGGCCATTGCAAGTACAGTTTTATCACATGCCTGGGAGGAAAACAACCTAGAAATACTTAATGAATAATATTAATGACTTTCTCATATGCATTCTCCAAAAGAACCTGCTTTTCTTGAAAGATAATTGCTATGGTTTGCAGAACTTATTAGAATCTTTTAGAAGACTATATTGTGTCTAGCCTCCTCTGTACAATATTTGCTCTTCTGATTTTCCTAATTTGCTGCTGAGTTCATGTCTCTCCTTCTATTTCCTGGCACTTCTATTAATCCTTACTTTGAAGGAGCTAACATTGTTGTTACTACTTTGGACACGGCTTTGGATATGAGGAGGTTGTGGACAGTTACGTTAGAGATATATTGTGATTTAAGTGCAGTGAATTACAAATGAAGTATCTCTATCTCAGGGTGATGAAGTTACAAAAAATTTCAAAACAGTGATATTTAATTTGAAGGGCAGAGATGGGAGATTATTCTGTTAAGAATAAAAATGTGCTCAAACGAAAGGAGATATGATGAATGCAGGGACATGCTAATTGTTCAGCACAGCCATCTAAAATTCAAATTCTTAGAGTCTGATTGAATCTATTTTGAGTCATGAGCCTATCACTTGGCTAAAAGAGAGCAGAACATTTTGACTGACAATAACATCAATATTAGTTGCAATAAAAAGCATTAGTTGCTGCCAAAGAAATAAGATAGATGATAGGTAAGTAGATGACAGATGATTGATAGACAGATGATAGATAGATAGACAGACAGACAGACAATAGAAAGATAAAATAAATGTTGGTCAAGGGAAATATATATATATATATGTGTGTATGTGTGTGTAATGTGTGTGTGTGTGTGTGTGTGTGTGTGTGTGTGTGTATTCCACTATAGCAAAGCAGTAACAAAAATTACTAAGGTGTTATATATTATATCAAATGGTCTGGATTTCATATTCAGGGTGATGTAGGACCAACTATAATGATATGAGAAATAAGTGACAGGTTCATACTGTAGTTTAGAAAGATCTCTTTTTTTCTCCTACAGTATTACAGAGAATGAATTCAATGAGACTTGAAGCAGGGAGATCAAAAAAGGGTTATTGCTATAATTTAGTAGATGTATGAGGAGGCCATAAAGAAAAGCAGTAGTATAAATAAAGGTAAGAAGAGCAAAGATCCAAGATATGTAAAGAATGTATAATAAGCAGCCTTCAGAGGTCAGTAGTATGATGGGTGCTGGGACAAAGGACAAATGAAAGATGATCGGGCTATGTGCCTTAGGCAAATGGGTTATGTCAGTGACTACAGTGAGCAGAGAGAATAGCAGGTGTGGTAAGGAGCTCAGTCCTTCCCAGCCAGCTCACACTCCATTATCTTTGCATTTTGAAGGATGTATTTAAGACAGTAAAATTATTTTATAAGTAGTACTATCTTATAAAATTATTTTATAAGTAGTAATATCAACCAGGCTCACAGCATTCTTGGGAGTGAGCTCATCATTACATATTCGATTTGTGTTGAATGAGTTTCTAAAGAATCTGCATTTTTCCTGTACTATTAATATAAAATTTAGAGAAATATTTTCAAAAATATAACTTTTAGAAGCAGCTTAAAATCACCAAATTATTGAGTACTGATAGATAAAAATAGCAATTGATAGGTAAAAAGCATAATTCTCAAAAAGAAAAGACAAAACTTCCTTTCATCTGCATCCCTACCATGAAATGTAGAGCAGTATTTCAACCATCACAGATTCACTAGGAGGACCTGCAGGGCCCTCCAGTTTCAAACATTTTCATTTTTCCTCTTAACTAATTCTATACATTAGCATAAATTCCACATTAAATGGGATTCCTAGCCTTTACCTTTCAATTTTCAACTTTCTTTTTTATAGGCTTCCTTGGTCACAACACTATAAGGCTGAATTTAACTCTCTGCCTGTGCTGAGAGACACTGTATGACTTTCCTACATTGTCCTGTATGTAGTGTCCATACACCTAATCCTCAGCCTTTTTCAATCCATTCTAAGGCATTGTGGGATATTCAGAAATAATTATTTTAACAAATTCAAATATAATATAATCAAGCTTCATCTTGAATCTAATGTTCAATTGTGATGATTTGAGTTGATGCTTTAAAAATATCCTTTATTCATGTAAGCATTCATTCAGAAAATATCAGAACTCTTATGTGTTAGATACTGGGCCATGAAAATATAAATCATAAAGTGAAAGACAAGGTATATATTTGAATAATAAAAATATGACATTAAATGTATCCCGAGTAACAGCAATTTGAAATAAAAATAATAAATTCAAGTATACATCCATTATTCTCCACAAAGACCTAGTCACTCTTCCAACTTCCTTACTGAGAGGCATCATGCAAGAAAATCTGGCTTCCTTTTTGGACAAAATTTTAAAATGAGGGTGAAAACAAGGAACTAATGTAACTGTGTTGTGTTCTTGGAAAAAATAAATGTAAAACCTCAACACAATTTACATGATAATGGGTCTTTCTAAATTTTTATTTTTTTAATTAATTGAATTCTAACATTAAAAGATTGAGAAAATATCAGATGACTTCTGTCATTAGAACCAGCTCTTCATTGTTTTACCTTTCATGGTGTCCTTTCTATTTGATCCCATTTATAGACCACAAACACACTGAAGTGTCCTATTTTAATTAGAAAGCCATCCAGTCATCATCTTTGGCTGCTATCACAAAATACCATAGCCTGGGTGACTTATAACAGACATTGAATTCTTATAGATCTAGTGGCTGGGAAGTCAGCATGTTCACTTCCTAGTGACAGTTCTCTTCCTGAAATATAAACAGCTGCCTCCTTACTCTGTGCACACATGGACTTTGCTGGAGATGTGCACCTGGAGAGAGAATGGGACCGGCTCTTTTCTCCTCCTTTTAAGAGCATGAAACTCCCCATGAAGACTCTATCCTCATGACCTCATATTAACCTAAATACTTCCCAAAGGCCCCTTCTTCAAATACCACTACATTGGTAATTAGGACTTCAACATATCTATTTAAGGGAGACACATTCAGTCCGTGGCAGAAGTCATCATGAACCCTCAATAAAAAAGACAAAAAGGAAATTTCAAAACATAATTCAGTGTTTTCATTTCATCTTAATAAGAAATATGTACAAGTCTGCTCTTAGGAAACAAGGGAGCTTTGATGAAGTAAGATATCACTTATCATGTAATTCCATTGGTATACCACAAAACATTTTAAATAAATTCTTATTATGAAGTAATTTCAAACTTAGAGAAATAATTGCAAGCAAGAATGATACAAGAATTTACACGTATATTTTAAACAGATTTACCAACTGTTTAGATGTTCAATTTTCTCTCTCTCTCTCTCTGTATATATATTTTTTATCTTTCTCTCTATATATGTATCTCTATATATCTATATACAGATACACACACATACAAATATTGGCATATATTCCTCTTTCTAAAACATTTATAAAAGTTGGAAATATTGTGTCCTATTATTCCTAAGTACTTCAGTAAGTATTTAATAAAACTAGACATTTTCTTACCTAACCACAACTCATTATCAAAATCAGAATATTTAAGAGAGATACAACAATATCTAATCCACAGTCCATGTTTATTTTTTAATTATTCTAATAATGTCCTATGCTATTTTATCTCCTGGTTGATAATCTAATTTGGATTTGTGCATTACATTTATTTGTTATGTTTCTTCAGTTTTTTTTAACTAAACATTTCATTAGTCTTTTTTTTATCTCTCTTGACCTTGAGATTTTTGAAGTTACAGAGCAGTTATTTTGTAGATTAAACAGCAGGCTATAGAAGTGATGTTATGTTCTTCTCAGCCCATCATATCAGGAGGCACAAAATATCAAATTATATGAATACTGATTATAACTCTTATTACTTGGTTCAAGAGATATCTGCCAGATTTCCTCCTGACATTTTTATAAATTATTTTTTAATATTCACTCAAGTGATTTCCAATCCTAAGTTACAGAAGATGGTTTCTGAATTTCAATTATTTAAGGAGACATTAAAGAAAAATTTAAGCACACTTTATAGTGTGACCCTAAACCATATCCTAACAATTAGACAATGCAGTAAAAAAACAGACAACTTTGTGGTGGTTCAATTTCATTAGAAAAATATTTATTGTATGCCACTCTGTGAGAGACATTATAGGCGCTTACAAGATACCTTAAACAGGTTATAATTTAGTAGGGAGCAAAATAAGTTCAGGAATATCTACTCTGCCTCATGTAGGTATTAAGTACCTCAGGAATTACACAGGTAAACATTAATTAAAAAACAGACATACGTATTTTTTTTAAAGTTTGTTAATCAGGTTAGTATAGTCATTTCATTAAAAATATGGAATACAGGAGAAAAGCATTGCTGATGGAGTAAACTGCAAGAGCAAGAAAACAAAACAAATACATAAATAGACAAATGGCTCAAACAAGGTCTTAAAAATATTTAGAAAAGAGGTAATTCAGTGTGAGGAGAATGCATGTTATATATTCCTTAGTAACTCTGGAAGGTAGGCTGAGTACAGATAGGTAGACAACCTTGGCTAATAAAAAATAGAAATCCATACTTTTTAATTAGGTAATAGAGAATCAGTTAAAGCATTCAACCAGAACAGAGCTGTGATTAGTGTTGGTTTAGAAATGAGGATGAATTTTTTTTTAATCAGTTAGTGATGTATGACACAAGTCCAGGTAATAAGTATGGGGATCAGTACTATGGTGGTAGCAAAGGGAATGATAAATATCATACCCATCATAGAGTTAGAAAATTGAGGAAGAATGTATATATGTAAATTTAGTGTGGTGCTTGCCCACATCCTGGTTACATGGCTTGTACACCAAAACATCAGCTGCTATGAGTATTATTGCCTAAAGTCTTAAAGCCTCATGTCTCAGGAGGTTCTCCTTCCACTGAATGCGAATGAACTTTCATGGGAATTTACCCACCCCAACTCTTGAGGTACTAGTAGTTAATTACTGATTGATACTTGGTTACAAAAGGCCAAGGAAAAACAATTCTATAGCTTGATTTAGGCTCCAGAGACTTGCCCTTGTTCACCTCCCCTTTACCTAAAGAAGACAATATTCTTTCTACTGCCTTTTCCCTTCTCTACTTTGCTTCTGTCACTTCTTTTCTGGTATTTCTTGAAGATCTCTCCCTCAATAAATCAGCAACAAATCCTTATCCTAGGTTTTGTTTCTCAGGAACCCAATCCAATAGAGTGGATATGTATCGTCTTTGGGGATGAGAGACTGAAGTGCTGAGCATGAGACTCCAAAATAATATTGCTGTCTTTAATAGAAATAGAAGGAAGAAACCCTAATTAAATTATATATAAATTTAATTGGGGTCTCTTCCATATATATATTTCAGTGAGGGAATTTTTCTCTCAAAGAACCAATTTTTAGGGGAAGCCGGGATGGCTCAGTGGGTTAAGCGCTCACTTTGCAGCCCCGGGGACCGGGAATCAAATCCCGACCCCGGCCTGTGCGGATCCATATGCTGAACTGGGAGCTCCCCCAGTTCAGTTCTCTCTCTGTCTCTGTCTCTGTATCTCTCTCTCTCTCTGTCAAAAAACAATAAAAATAAATAAATAAATATTTAAAAAAAAAAAAAAGAACCAATTTTTGAGGTTTAAAAAATGATACTTGGAAGAAAAAGACCCAGATCTTGTATGGGAGGTTAGATACAAAGAGGAGGTATTAATGAATAAATGAAGGCTCTCCAGAGAAAGATTATTAAGAAAAAAGGAGTCTAGATCCATGAGCAGAATCTTAGAGATATACTCAAGAGATGTCAAGAGGAAAAGCCCATGGAGGTAATTCAGAAGAATCTGTGTCCAAAGAAAATGAGATTTTTCACAAGGGAACTACATAATACTCGTATATTTTCAAAAGAAGTCAAAAGGGATAAAACCTGAGAAAAGGTGGAAAGCTATGTGTACTGGAGAGAATGTTGAGGTGATCAGTCATATGACTTCCATATACTGGTGGAAAAATAAACCAAGTTTATAAGGGATTGCATGTATTTGGAAGATGTAAGGCAACGTAGTGATTTTTGCCAAAAATTTACTAAGTTACAGAAAACTCTACTTTGTCTTTCTAGGACTCTCAGGACAATAGAACTTGAAGTTAAACAGCAAATGGGATGTTCACAGAGGTATTAGAAAGGCCCATACTGATTTATTTTCTGGGGCTTCAAAGAGGACATGTCAGAAAATCTTTTAATTCCAAAAGTTTGCCTTCCTGATTTATTTGTACCATCTTGATGCCCAATGTCTACTCCTAATTTTCTCTTTGTTAGAATAGAATCAAAAGGAGATGCCATCAACTCTTGCCCTGTTAGTGTCATTTCCTATGTCCTTAATGTATAAAAAATTCAAATCCTCTATTTTTCCTTTAAACTCCCTATAATACTGTGTACTTGAAGACTGAGCAAAAAGGTTCATTTTAAAGTAGTCTATTATAACATGAACTTGAAACAATAAAATACTGTCTTCTTAAAGGATTAGCCCATCTTTTAACTGGTATAATTTCAATAAGTCAAAGCAGTGACAATAAAGTGTTAAATTCTATGCAAAACCTTGCCAAGATGAACACTGATGAAAAACATCCAAAACATTTGCATGTGCTACAGAAGTACATTTATTTGCTTAAAATTCCTATAATGTTATTAATTGCACACTCTCTTATGCCTCTCCCTTAATATTAATAGCTGTAGAGTTTCTGTGACCGAAGATTACTTTAGCATTAATACTGTCTCTAAATAACTGTGAAACACATTTCAGATTGTGTGAATGTTCAGAAAAACCTTTTTTATTTGTGTGTAGAGTTATGGTAATTATATAAATAAAATCCCATTCTCATTTTCTAAAACAAAATGATTAATTACCAGAGTACATTAGAACGGCAGGTCACATAATAGAACCTTACCTAGACCAAGATTTCACTCAACATTTCCACCCAGAACATGCGACAGAGAAAAATTACACGGTGAGTGCCAAGACATGGATTTGTTTACCTTTAAAAACTGATATTTATAATTTAAAAAATAAGGCAAAAAACAAATTTCTCTTTGGCTCTACAAACAAAAGCACTGCTAGTTTTATCCCCCAGGATCAATACTCATCATGCAATCTAACCAATTCAGAGCACTTGGTAACAAGAGACAGTGAATCAGTTTCATTTTGGGGAGAGAGCTACACCTCAATATGTTCTAAAGAAATGTTAAAAATCTAATTTATTAGGCAGGGCTATATTGGGAACATATTTATAATATATCACTTTTAATATTTATATAAAAACATTGCATGGGTCTAGTTAATGTTAACATATTTTACTCATCCTTAAATGTAACTTATCGCTCAGTCTTGAGAGTGATCATTCTATCTGTCATATTATTTCAAAACATGTTTTCACTGCCTTCGTCTGTGTGGGAGAATATTTGAATTTTGAAAGGTTAAAGGGCTACAAGACCTCTGAGTAGAAACAACGAGGTCACATGTAGTTTGGCAAATGCAGCAGAGAAAACAATAGGAAAGCAATAGAGGTGGAAGGAAATACAATGCAACTTGGTAACACAGACCCAGTGAAGGAGAGCAGAGGGTGAATGCCAAATTGATTTTACAAAGGAGCAAAGGTCTGTTCCCAATACACACTTGCAGTATCAGTAGATTCAGTGTTTATTGCTTTCCTTTCCAGTAGAATGTAGGAGGACGCACTCATTAAACTGTATGAGCTTTTAGGGGAATTTAAGTCACATAACCTTAGCCAGCACGCAAAGAGTACTGTGGGACTCAATGCAGAATTAATAACCATTCTGTTTGACATTCAATAAGTTTTTTGTCCTTCCTCTTAAATACAAACTGTACTTAAATTTATTGCATTGACCTAATGAGTCTCTCTTCTTCAACACCATAAGTAAAACTAAGACTATATCATCTCTTGGCCCATAGTCTTCAGAGGAAGAAATAAACCAAAAATCTTTCTAGTTTTTCTTCTAGATATTAATGGTTCACTTCCCTTCTTAGTTCTAAACTCCTCTGGCTTACCTTTTACTTTGCTTCACTAGGTTTAACTGGTTTCAAATCTCCCCTGTCCAGGGATCTCCTCTGTGAGACCTAAAAATCATTAACACTGACTTTTGGTTTATTTGGCATTGAAAGATTTTAGTGGATGGTTGGAAAAACATACATTATGGTATTACTTGGTGGGTTTAAGACAGTCATTCTGGATTTTGTAAGGTATACAAGTGTAGGGAGATGAGGAAGGTCTATCGGTTATTGGGGACTGATCAGTTGGGAGCAATCATGCAAAGTGTTTTCTGAGACATTCAGAGCAGATCACAACAGTTGTCTCCTGCTCAAAGTCACTTTAGCACTATCAATATCACCTTTAAAGCTAACCCCAAAGTGAGTCCCTGTAATTTGTCTGAAACTAGCACTATCATAGAATTTAGAGCAAGCAGAAGATTCCCTTAAAAGATGAGAGAGAACAGAATAAAAATTGCTTTTGAATAGAAAGATATTCTGTATTATTCTTTAAAGGTGGGCACCATTTGTGAATATTCAAAAAATATGCCAATCTAATTGCTTTAGAAAATAATGCTATATTGTTTTGTGTGAAATAATAACTCATTTGTGTGTATGTTCCAGAGTTTTAAAGAATGAGAAAATTATCTTTATTCTATATTGCTTACAAAATAGCCACAACACAACTCAGAAGATCTTTTCTGAAACATTGACCACATTATTTTTCAGAACAACCTCAAAAATTATGGTTATCAGATCTATTCAATCTGAATGATAATCTAAGTTGAATTCACATTCTATCCAAATGCCTCTTCCACGTGTGTACCTTATCACAACAAATGTGAAGTAAAGATAAATTATGTTCATTCTTCTCCATTCACAAGAAAGTAGATATACAGATTTTATGAAGATTGCCAACAACATTATGGAATGAAATAAAAGAGGCTCTGATTTAACTAGAATACAAACTTAATCAAAGCACCTGTTTCACAAGCCATCTAGTTAATTGATGTTTTACTGCATTACCTGAGATTTCAGTAGCTGCTTAGTAGATAAAACTTCTAAAGACAGGTACTTCTGAAAGCAAAGCACAACTTTCAGATTTTATACTTGTTTTCAGAAAGCCATATAAGGTCTTTGTTAGACAATAAAGTTTTTTTCCTGTCTTGTAAACTTATACAAAGCTCTCAAAAATAGACTGAAATGTTTCTTTAAAAGATCACTAATGACCACTAATCTTACCTTAACAAACTGAATGGTATCTGCTCATATACGTCTCTGTTTCTGAATGATACTGCTGACTATCCTCATCTTAAAATTGAACTGTGTAACAATACCATTCAAAAAACTTCCTCATTAAGTGAGAATGGCATGTTTTTAGGCTCAGCATTTCATTTCGTCCATACAGGATCTAATTTCCTCATTGCCACTCTTACCATCTCAGTTCAAGAATTGTTTATTCATGGACTACTAAAGTGTTTTCACCAGTTCACCCAATATTGGGTTTGCTTTGTGACCTTCTCTGGCCAAATGAATACTGGCAGAAGTGACAATGTACTAGTCCTCAGGCCTTAGATTTCACAAAGTATCTCTGCTGGTCCCTTGAATAGGTTTTGTCCTCCATTATAAAAATAAATGCCCCAAGTAATTGATGTCCTTCAAGACTGTATCCCAGAATAGTCCAGAACATAACCCGCAGCTGAAAGCAAACTTCCCCAGTTGACCTGCAAATTGGTGAGAGAAATGTATGCTTGTTGTTGTAAGCCACTGAGATTTTGTATTAAGTCACACTAATGCAATCAACATTCATCTAATGCAGTGCCATTCCTAATGTACAAATGAAAGACTCACAGAAAGTAAATCACTTAGGCAAGGGAAGCTTCGAGATTATGACTCAGGTCACTGACTCAAAATGTTATGGTCATTTCACCATCCAACATGGTCTCTCAGATTTCTCACTAAGCTTTCCGTGTCCTTTGGACATGTTTTTCTTGTCTGTTGAAATTTCAAGCTAAAATTTGCAATCGTATGCTTTTTCTCACTTTTGTTTATGAAACACATTGATTTTTTACCATTTTTTATACACAATGATGGGTGCTACTTATACAAAATTGTATCCTGTATAAACTAAATATCTCTCAGGATCCTACATAGTTTCTCTGAACAGAGTTATATCTGAAAAAAACAGTGCCCATGGCAAAAATTGCTTTACAAGCATTCCAATGGTACCCAATTTCAATACAATAAAGTCCGTTCAGCTGAAATCCAAGATGGCAGAGTAGATAAACATCATGCCTGCTCCTTTCCGTGAACACATTAAAATTACAACTAAATAATAGAATGATCAACCTAGAGAACCATCTGAACAGAATTGTATAACTGAGGACATGAAAAAGAAGCCATGTCAAAACGGGTAGAAGGGTGGAGACACAAAATTGGCCAACCCCAAACCTCCATGTGCTGCTTGATAATCGGGAGAGATATCACAGCCACGGAGGTTGCCTCCAAGGAGTGAGGGGCCCCAGCCCCACACAAGACTTCCCAGCTCCAAGTACTGATGCCAGAAAGAAGAGCCCCCACAATATCCGTGAAAAACAGTGGGTATTCCGACCATCTGGGTGGATCAGAAAGCTGTGGGGAAACTCAGATGTCCTCTTAAAGGGCCCATGCACTGACTCACCCTGGACTCCAGTGGAAGGATGGTGAATCAGGGGGCATCAGCGGCATACAGAGGGCAGACAGAGGTTTGTGGCTTCAGAGTGAGGGCCGGAAGATAGTCACCATTTTCCCTGTGTGAGGTTCTCCTCCTGGATAGCCCTCAGGTGGGCACCATCTTTCCTGTGTTGAGCCCTCCCCCACAGGCCAAATCTGAATCTGATTGGTCTGGTGAGCTCTGTTGCTCCACCTTTCTGATTCCTAGGACCCCGCCGCACACAATTTTCTCAGTGCTCAGGCACTTCCTCTAGGAACGGCCAGCCCCAACCACATTGCACTCTCTTGAAAAACCATTGACATTCAAGGGCCCCACGCAGGCTCCAGATGGCCTCAATGTGCTCTGAGACTTTTGCTGAGTAGCCCCAGACTCAGCACTTGGCACCAAATCAGAATCTACATGAACCCGCTGACCACAACGCTTCCCACTCTAGTGATTCTCCAAGGCCCTGCCTTACCCAGATTGCATACCACCTGAGCTTTATCAGTGGTTGAACCCTAAGGGATGCAGCAGATAGCAGCAGGCCTGAGCGTATCCTGGCTTTTGGGGGAGCTATGCCAGGCCCCGTACTGCTGGCAGACAGCCTCTCTTTGCAGTGTGGCCTTTTCCACATGCCTCTAGGTTTAGCACAGAAAACAATTGCAGATCGCTTTGTAGCTCCTACCAGGTAGTTATTGGCTGGTCACAGGCAGTGGCTGTCCTGGGCCTGCTCTAGATCTGGCTCAGTTTATAAAAAGAATTTTAACACATTTATTCATAATTTTAAGTGCTCTATCCAGAAAGTCTTCCTAGATATTTTGTTCACTTATTTTCAAAAAATAGAGACTGTGTAATGTATGTCCTCTCTGGCTTTTGGTTTCACACTCCATGCCCTTGGCTCTGTCACCCTATATAGTACCTATGACAGAAGGACTCCCATCACCCTCTGGCTTATGGGTCTGCCAACCTCTGAATCTGCGGTTCACCATGGGCCCCAGGCAGGCTGCCACTGGGCCCATTTGCCGCTGGGCTCACTGCCCTGGCCTCTGCACCCCAGGCTCTGCCTCAGTCACTTTTCTTTTTCCTTGAAGGATAACAAATGTTTTCAGCTGAGCAGCTCTATCAGCCTTTTCCTGCCTGTAGGAATTCTGGGAATCTGACAGGCATCTTCTATTTCATCTAGACTCTGCCCCTTTTAGTCCAAGCTGGCAGTGTTTCTGCTGATACAGCATTCTTAAGAACCTTGTGTGCCTCCTACGTCTGTCATGGAAACCCACACTGTTAGTCAAAAAGGTCTCCTCAGTCCAAAACGTCTCTACAGATCTCATCTGGGTAACCCCAACTTTATTCCTGGCTTCTATCAGATCAATAATTGCATCTATTAGTCACACACCTCGGCTCTTCATCAAAAGTTTGCCCAGCCACAACATTGGTTTTCTCTCTAAGAAAGAACCTTATTAACAGTTAATTTTCTAATTTTAGCATTCTTTGCAAAACCTTCAAAAATCATCAAATGTTGTGTGTGTGTTGTGCTTAACAATTTCTTCTTTGTATGATCACTTTCCTGTATTGTTTTATAAGCAGGGAAAGAAAAACAGCCTTCATCTTCAAGACTTTTTTTTCAGTGAAATATACACATTTATTATATATAAACTCCGCTTTGTACCCAATATAATAAAATTTAGCAAATTTTCTGTCACTATATAACAAGAACTACCTTATCTCCAGTTTCCACTAACATGTTCCTCATTTCCTCCTGAGATTTCCTGAAAAGTGTCCTGAATGTTCATATTTCTACCAACTCTCTTTATGACGTGTGTGTGTGTGTGTGTGTTATCTAAGATGATAAAAAGGTTTCTCTGCTATGTCCTTCACATCCTTCTGAGCCTTTACTGGAATACTCTGTAATGCCAGTAGGTTTACCAACAGTCACTTCAAGTCCATGTAGACTTTCCTATCACATGCCTCAGATTCTTCCAGCATATACCTAATTCCAGGACATTTTTATGTATTGTTACAATAGCATTCCACTTCCAGTAACAAAGTCTGTATTAGTTTCACAGAAATGCCATAACAAATAACCACAACATGATAATTTAAAACAACAGAAATATATTCTCTCATAATTCTGAAGCCAAGGTCTAAAATCAAGGTGTTGGCAGAGCCACATTCTCTCTAGAAAATAATTTTTTCCTTGGGAATGTTTGGCTGGCTCAGTGGGTTAATCATTCACTTTGCAGCCCCAGGGTCCAAGGATCAAAACCCAACATCAGCCCATGCAAACCCATAAACTGAACTACGGTGCGACCCCCAGTTCAATTCTCGCTGGGGCAAGCCTCCCATGTAAGAGGCCCCTGGCCCAGTTCCTGCCCTGAACGGCCTCCACCCTGCCCACCTGTGTGGAATGAAACTGTGTCAAAAACTGATGATGTACAACTATGGAGACTGCTCTGGGCCCTCCCCCTTCTCTCTGTCTCTCTCTGTCTCTGTTGAAAAAAAAGTTTCTTTGTCCTTGCCTTTTCTAGCTCCTGGTGACTCTGGATGCTCTTTGGCTTATGGAAGCATAGCTCAACTCTGTCTCCATCTTTACATGGCCTTCTCTCGTTGTCTTCATATTTTCTTTTTTGGTCTCTTATAAAGACACTTGTCACTGGATTAAGGGTCCATGCTAATCCAGAATAATCTCATTTTGAGAGATTTACCATAAATGTAACTACAAATTATTATTTCAGATATGGTCACCTTCTGAGGTTCTAGATAAACATATTTTGGAGAGGACACCACTACAGATATTTTCAAGTAATGCAGCTTCAAAAATATGTTTTAGGTAGATCTAAGCTCACTGTTATTGAAAGTATCAAAGTCAAAGTTATGTGTAACATTTACTTCTTTTTCCTCTAACATTACCAGAGAAAGATCAAGGATTAAAATTTAATAAAAACCAATACATAAAAATTCAGGTCTGAAAATTGAAGCTAAATAAAATAAAAGGTGAGAGGCTTTTATAATGCTTGTTTTCCTTCTAACATTGCAATAACATTTTTAATTACCTTCCTAGGGGCACAGGTAGAAAAATATCTTAACAATATGACAAGGCACAGTAAACAGATGATTAAGGCCTGACAGTGTGACCGCTGGAGGACAATGAAAACAACAAACCCCATGTCACCTATTCACACTGAGATACAACATTCTTAAAAATAACTTTTTTTAGAACAAGTTGCTACTGCTTCAAGGCACTCAGAAAGATTTTTGCCAGGATAAGAAAACATTGTTTTGGTTGTGTTCTCCTTGTGATAATGAGAAGATAAATGGGAACTCCCTCTTAGTCCCACTTCAGTGTCCATTATGTGAATATACAATGGCTATCGATATGGACCTTCAGTGTTGTGAAATCTTGAAGCTTTACCTGGCATGTGTCTATTAAATTCTTACATTGTTGGTAGAGAATCCCTAATGGGAATTAACTATGCTGTGGTTGATTTTAGAAGAGCACAAAAGTTAAGAGGGCAGAAAAACTTGGCCACGAATTGATTATTTTCATCCTCATTAGTATAATAGCTCTAAAACACAGCAAGTGAACCACATGGAAAATAACTCATGGCAGATGTTTCTGAATGGTAATAGCTGTCAGCTATAATGAGCAAAAGGCACATGTTTAATTTTGACCACAAGAAAGGAGAGAATGCTATAGTCAGAGCCAACCAGTCATAGGAAAATTAGGAGTTTGTCATTGATACCCAGTATTAAGGGATGGCCTCCTTTTCCCACCTCATGCTTATTTTACAGAACCTGTCACCCTAATCCAAAATTCATGTTATTCCCAAACAAATCCGTGGTACTAATATAGTACAATATAGAAATATTCTTCATATTTGATCCCTATTATTATCCTTTTCTCCTATTATAGCTGTCTCTTATTTCTCCATGAACTAAAGAAACCTTACATTAATTCTCAGTGTCAATGATGAATTTACCTTACAAAAAAGTAAATCCTTGTTAATTTGATAATTTGATAGTGAAAAGCAGTGGTTTTTCTATACTGAAGAGGAACAAGAGGGAAGAATTACCACAAGGTACAAGAAAACTTCTGGGAGATGATGGATATGTTCATTATCTTGGTTGTGTGATGGTTTGACTGAGGTAGGCATGCATTCAAAATTATCAAGTTGCACACACTAAGTATGCTCAGTATATTGTATATTAAGCATACCTCAACAAAATAAAAACATAAATGTATACTAATTAAAATTATCAAAATACAGTAAAATTCAGAATTTGTTTCACACTAGCTCATATTTCAATGCTCAAATGTATGACTAGAATCTACTATGCTTTGTTACACAAAGAGAACATTTTCATCATCACAAAGTTCCACTGCACTACATTGATTTAAGTAGAATATGAGCTCACAGATAAGGTACCAGCTTGCCAGGGGACTGTCAGACAAAAAAATATATGGGATCTATGAACGTAGAATAATGAGTGAGTGAGAATGAGAGATGACCAAAACACTAAGTAGAAGTCTAAAGTGAGACAGGAAAGGAGAAGATGATACTATTTTAAAAACTCAAACCATAGTTAGTCTCACTTTCCTTACCTTGAAAGTTCTGAGATTCCATTATATTTAGCTTTAGTGAATACTGAACAAGGTGGTGTACTATTTTAACCATTTGCTTTGATACCAACACTTCTTATGATTCTAATTGATCCACATGCCCAGTGACAGTTATCTTCTTTGTCATTTTAGCTTTTTTTGGTAGATTTATAGGAGTAAAATTGGGATTTAATTTTGGGTTTCTATAATGAAAACTTATTTTGAGCCTATTTGCCCATATGCTTGTCCATTTGGATATACTCTTCATGAAGATCTAAGTATTTTACCCTTTTTAAAAATGTATTTCTGTCATTTTTGTCATTAATTGAGACTTTTTTTTTTTGTAACTTAAGTCTTTTGTTGGTTACATGTATTGCTAATATGTTCTTCCACTCTAAGGCTTTCACTCTTTATGGAAACATTTAAAAAACAGAAGTTTTAAATTTTAATGCAGTCTAATATATTGTTTTGTTTATAATAGTACTTTACATATTGTATTTAAAAATCTCTTTACATCTAAAATATACTAGAAACTCGTTTCCAGTTAAAATTTTTACATTTGGATCCATTCTGCATTAATTTTTATAAATTGTGTAAAGAAGGAGTCAGGATTTAGTTTTCATAAAATATTCAATTTACCCAGAACCATTTATTGAGAGGATCATAAAATAAGTTACCATATGGTTAAGAAAATAATTCTTTTTCCACACACATATTGGACACATTTTAGTATGTCATCTAGGGGCATAGACAATTGTAGCTGGAGTTACTAGACAGGAAAAGAAGCAAGGCAATGGTTATTGGAAAAACAAATAGAATACAGATGTAATGCAGAAAAGGAAGAGTATAAATACAAATAGAAAATTTTGGAACACTCATTATTAGGGGTAAAAGAGAAGAAGAAGAACCAGCAAAGGAGACAAAGAATATAAGCTCATAAGAATAAGTGAATAAAACAGCTCTTATTTTGCAGTAATGATTTCAGTAGAGTGAAGAGTTTGTGGGACAGGTTTCAGAGATTACTGAGAAAGTCCGTAAAAGTGGACATTGATTATACTAATCTCTTTCTCTTTTTTAATAATTTTGGCCAGACTTTGAGAAAATATCAAGTAAAAGTGTTTTGTTTAGCTATGGTAGGAGTGAGTGTATTAGTAAGAATAAAAGAAATATACTTTCAAGAAATGGTGTTGGAACAATGGAAAATCCATATATAATAGATAGATGATAGATAATAGATAGGTGATATATACATTATGCATACATACACAAACCTATATATATATATATATATATATATATATATATATATATATATATACCATACATTCTTAAAAAAGTTAATTCAAAATAGATCTTAGGCCTAAATATTACACACAAAATTATAAAATTCTTAGAAAATAGTATAGGAGAAAATCTACATTACCTTAAATTTGGTGGTGAGTTTTTAGATAAAACATCAAAAGTGCAATTCAAATAAAAAAAATATAAATAAGACTTCTCTAAAATTAAAAAGTTATGTTCTGTAAAACACAGTCAAGACAATAAGATAAGTCATTGACTATAAGACAATATTTGCAAAAAATATATCTGAGGGGAAGCCGGGATGGCTCAGTGGGTTAAGCGCTCACTTTGAAGCCCCGGGGACCGAGGATCGAATCCCGGCTCTGGCCCTGGCCCGTGTGGACCCATATGCTGAACTGGGGAGCTCTCCCAGTTCAGTTCTCTCTGTCTCTGTATCTCTCTCTCTCTCTCTCTCTCTCTCTCTCTCTCTCTCTCTCTCTCTGTCAAAAACAATAATAAATAAATAAAATAATATTAAAAAAAAGAAAAGAAAATATATCTGATACAAGACTGTTACAAAGAAAGAAAGAAAGAAAGAAAGACAAAGAACTCTTAATACTCAACAGTAAGAAAATAATCTGATTTTTAAAATGGTCAAAAGATCTGAATAGACATCTCATCAAGAAGATATACAGAGGGCAAATAAGTATATGAAAAAGTGCTTAACATAATGTAATTAGGGAATTGTCAATTAATATAATAATGCAACGGGAAGCTGGGATGGCTCAGTGGGTTAAGCACTCACTTTGCAGCCCCAAGGACCGAGGATCGAATCCTGGCCCCGGCCTGTGTGAACCCATATGCTGAACTGGGGAGTGCCCCCCCATTCAGTTCTCAGCAGGGTGAAGACCCCAGCCCAGTTCCTCCCCTGTGCAGCCCCACTCCCACCTGTGGAATGAAAAAAACGAATGATGTGCAACTATGGAGACTGTTCTGGGCCCTCCCCCTTCTCTCTGTCTCTGTCTCTGTCTCTGTATCTCTCTCTCTCTGTCAAAAACAATAAAAATAAATCTTAAAAAAATAACATATATATATAATGCAATGAATGCCACTACATATCCATTGAGGTGGCCAAAATCTGGAACATTGACAACACCAAATGCTGTCGAGTATTTAGAGCAACGGGAATTCTCAAGTGTTACTGGTGTGAATACAAAATGGCTACTTTGGAAGCCACGTCTGGCAATTTCTTAAAAAATTAAACATATTTTTACCTACAATCCATCAATTGTGCTCTGATATTTACAAAGAAAGCTGTAAAGGTACATCCACACACAAAAACCTACATTTATACAATGGAATACTATTCAGCAATAAGAAAACATGAAATACAGCAATTTGTGACAATATGGACAGACCTTGGAAACATCTTATTAAGTGAAATAAGTCAGACTAGAAGAATCAAGAGATATGTGACCTCACTCATAGGTAGAATATAAAACTAAAAGTAACAAAGAAACAAAAACTCATGGACACAGTCAATGGTTTAGTGGTTACCTGAGGGTAAGAGGGGAGGTGGGTGAGAGAGCTGGGGATGGGGGGGAGTAGGAAGGGGCATCAAATATATGGTGATGGACAGAGAGCTGAGTCTGGGTGGTGAGCACATAATGCAATGTATACACAATGTAATGTAGAAGTGTACACCTGAAAACAATGTTATTGTTGTCAACTAATGTCATCCCAATAAATTTAACAATTTAAAAAAACCTGCATAAGGATGTTAATAATAGCATTATTCAAAATTGCCAAAACTTGGAAGCAACTAAGCTGTCTTTCAGTACATGAATAGATAAATATACTGTGCTACATCCAGAGAATGGAACATTACTCAGTGCTAAAAGAAATAATAACCTATCAAGCCACGAAAAGACATGGAGGAACATTAAATGCATATTACTACGTAAGAGAAAGAAGCCAATCTTAAAAGGCTACATACCTTATGATTTCAACTCTTCAACATTTTGAAAAAGGCAAAATGTGGAAACAGTAAAAGATCAGTGTTTGAAAGGGCTTAGGAAGGGTAAAGCGGGAAGAATTGATTGACCACAGAGGAATGTTAGGGTAGTTAAATTACTCTGTAACGCAGTATAATGATAGATACAAATCATTGTACATTTGTCAAAACTCACTGAATGTACAATAACTAGAGTGAACCCTAATACAAGCTATAAACTTTGGATGATTATGCTGTGTCAATGTAGTAGGATCTTGGTTTTCTAAAATGTGGTATTCTGCTGTGTGAGGTTAATAGTGATGGGGTATGGGTATGTGGGTATGTAGAAACTCTCTGTACTTTCTGCTCATTTTTTCTGTGAATGTAAAACTGTTCAAAAGATAAAGTCTATTTCAAGAAATATAGGAAAAGAAGAAGACAGAGAAAGGACAGAATTAAAACAAAGAAATGTGAGTAATTGGTAGAACAAGAAATACAGTGTATGTGTGAAAGCAGCTAGAATCAGATTTAGCACATGGTAGGTATTCAGCTAGTTTTAGAAAGCTTACAAAAAATAAATATAATACACATCATCCTAAATTCAGGCAGAAACATCTAAAAATTCTATAATATTTGTCTTAGAAAATTATTTGGCTGATTCTGGGTTGTAAGCACATAATGCAATGCATAGAAATGTAATGTAGAATTGTACACATGGAAACTGTGTAATTGTTACCAACCAATGTTACCCCAATAAATTTAACAATTAAAAAATAAATAAAAATAAATAAATTATTTTGGAATATGTACAGATCTTGTCATAAAACAGCAATAGATTATCAAATCAATTATATGGCCAATATAGAGCATAACATTTTTAAATACAAGCAATTTTTAGACATTTATCCCAAGAAAGTAACTCTTTACCTCTACCGCATTTTCTACCCTACCCTCTAGCATACCTTACTTAATGTGTGAGTTTAATGCAAGCTAATCAAGCCTGGATCCTAGGTAGGGGCATTGTATTTCACTGTCACAAAATATTTTTACAGAAGAATAAACATTAAAGTCACCCAATTTTCTAAGTGGATCAAGTAAACTCAAAAAGTTTTCTTATTAAAAGTAAACCCAAGTTCCAAGATTGAATACGGTATATTAGTAAAATAAAAGATACATTGGAAACTGACAGACCAATGTCATAAAAGATAGCAATAGTGTTGAAGTAATCCTTTGTGGGAAAGGTTTTAGAAATTCTTATCACAGCATTTAGCCATTTAGGATTAAAAAATCAGAACTGTTATAGTGGGTATGTAATAGTCATTGGGATCAAAAGTATTAAGTTTGAAATCACTTAGCTAATCAAATCTTCCCAGGATCATCCCCCAGTTACTTAGAAAACCATTCAACAGGGATTCAGTATTCTCTGTACTATAATTTTAACTATGTTCAAAATATGAGTAACTGTGAGTAAAATAATAACAACTTAAATTTGCAAATTGCAAATGATATGGTATGAAAATTGTTTTCAACTGTGATTTCTTACATGCTTATGATTTTAATAAAAGAAAATTATTTTTTGTCTAGTCCATTTTTCTGTTTTCTTTTCTCTCCTACTTCCCCTAATCTGTTATTCTTGATCCTCTCTCTCTCTCTCTCTCTCTCCCTTTCTCTCTCTGTCATACATCTACACACACACACACACACACACACACACACACACATGCATATATTTATATAGAAAAATATATTGTGCATATACACATGCTCAGGAACAATTATTTTCATAGCTGTGATGCTAAATTAGCCTCCTCACATGTTACTTTCTCTTTGGTTACTTTTGAAAACAATTGCATTATTTATTATTGTGATATATTTGTTTGGATGGAGCAAACAGAAGACCTATTCTGCTTTCTGGAGGACTTCAACTTTAAAAGAATGAAAACAAATTGTGTGTGTTTGTGTGTGTGCATTTACTCATTTCTCTATAAATAATTCAACTAGATTTTATTAAGTGCATATAGTAACCCTAGCACTGTACTTTTTTCCCCATTGAGCAAAGAAAAGAGGTAAGAAACTTTGACTTCAAAACTTTTATCATCTAAATCTATGAAAGAATAAATATTGCTATACCGAATCAAAGCATACCCTTATTCAGTGATATTGTACTTCTAATAGGTCACATCTACTTACAGTAGAAACTGAACATATGTATATGAATCATTTTTATAAAGCTACAACACAAAATATGAATAAGCATTTTAACATATTATAGCTATCTTTAAGATAAAACACTAACCATATAAACTTCTCCTTGTCAGCTGGCAAGGAGATGAAAGTTCAGGCTCAAATCTGTCTCCCTGATCCAGGGTACCGGGTAAGATTTAAGGGGTTTCGACACCAAATCTTCCTGGACAATGGACCCTTCTGCTTTTGAAAGAATTCTAGCATTCAGGTTTTGGTCATGTCCTGATCTTTTGAGTCCATGGGTGTGAATAGTTAAGGGTTCAGAAGTGTTATTTGTGAGTGGTGTTCATAAGTGTCATTTCTAAGTGGTGTATCTAATGTTTAAACTTTGGTTCTAGGTCTTGTTTAGAAACAGAGTGGGAGCAGTGTTAGCTGGTTCTGTGGTTACACAGACATTTAAGTTAGCTACAGCAGAAGCAAAAAAATAATTAATGAAATTTATTAGGTTTCAAATATGCTCAATGCATACGTTATCTCATGAGAAAAACAGGTAATAATTTGAATTAGCTTTAATAATTTTGCTTCAATTTTGTAATTTATTAGTTATATTATGTTATATAAACAGCTGAGGCTATTACAAATGATAGAGAAATGATTGGTAGCAAAGAAACTAGATAGATCATAGATTGCTAAATATACACACAAATAAATAGATAATTATAATAGTTCTGTGAGTAAAAAACTCATAAAGGATGATGAGAAATGTATTGAAACTTGAATACATATTGGACATGTTTATTACACTAGTCAGTTCTTGACTTAAATTTGCAACACATGAGTTCACCTTGCAGCCATGATGAAATAGCAGGGAGCGTATTTACCCTCAATCTTAAACAGTTACAAAAACTGGATAAAATTTATGAAACAGTGGCTTTCAGCTGCTGTGTAACAGGCAACCAAAGAGCAGTGATCTCAAAATAAAAAGAAGAGTTATATAACAGAACCAACTTACTACTTGCAGAGAATTTCCAGGGCACAGAGCAGGTGCTGCATGCAACTCAAACAGATTCCAGCAGTTATTATTGAGAATTTGGAAAAGTCAAGACAGCTATACTTCACAAAATAGAGCCCTGGAGTAGAGAGAATTTTAAAAGTAAAGAGCTTGGGGATGTTTACAGGGATTCTCATGCCTTCATCAGGACATTCATAAAAATAAATTAACCAAGCTCTGGGGAGATAAAGTAAGATGCAGAACAATCACTCATTTTCACACAGGACTAGCAATAGTTTGGCTCTCAGTGGTCAGAAAAGAGACACTTCAAAATAGAGCTTTTGGTTGAAAGTACAAAAGGGTATTGCCTCAGTGATGGGACTAAATTTACTCTAGAATAAAATCTTTTATTGTCCTACCTAAAAAGGATTAAAGGAAACTCTCAAAAGGATAAAACTTTTTTCAGGTAACTTTACTGTGTCTGAGGACAGAGCTAATGCATATTAAAAGAAATATAAAATATCCAGTGTCCTGTGACATAACATTTATGTCTGGGACCCATTAAAAATTAATTGGCATGCAACAAATAAGAAAATATGATCAATGATGAGTAGGATCAATCAATGAGAAAAAAAACACCATAAATGGAAGAAATGATGAAACTGTAAGAAAAAGCCATTAGCACCATTATTATAAAAATACTCTATATTTCAATAACCTCCTAGATAAAAGCATGAACTCATTAAGGAAACATTAGGTTACATATAAAGATATTAAAGATATTTTAAAAAATTAAAATTTTAGGAATAAAAATGTACAATATCTAAGGTGAAAAAAATATTATATGGCATAAACAGATTAGATGGTATAGAAAAAAAGATTACTGAATTTAAAGAATTAAAAATAGACATCATCTGAAATGAAAAATGAAGAAAAAATTAAAATATATTAGCAGACAATCAGTGAGTTATAAGAAAACTGTGTGTCCTCACATATGAATACTTGGAGTCACAGAAATAGTGGAGCATGGGAAAACAGAAAAAAAAGATATTAGGAAATAATTATGAAAACTTTGGGGATTTGATGAACACCATACTCATAGAAACAAATAAGCACAATAGAATTCAAATAAGCAGAGTCATAAATGTTTACCATAATTAAATGACAACACCACTAATAAAAAAAAAATATTACAAACAGCCAGAGCAAAAAGATCATTACATTACAGACACGATGCTATAAATGACAACAGATTTCTCAGGAAAAAAACTGCAAGCCAGAAGACAGTGGAGCAGTATCTTCAATATATTAAAAAAATAAAAATAAAAATAAAAGCAACACAGAAGTCTATGCCCAATGAAAATATCTTTCAAATATAAAAATTATGGGTATACTGGGATAACTCAGTGGTTGAACGCATGCCTTGCAATCACAATGTCTGGGGTTCTATTCCCAGCCCTAGCCTGTGCAAACCTCACATGCTGAACTGCAGCACAACTGGCAAATGCCAGAATGGCTGGGCACCGAAGGTTCTCACCTCCCAATAGAGAGGCCACTAATTCAGTTTCTGCCCCACATCCACCTGAATGGAGTGAAACCTGTCATAACTAATGACGTACAACTGTGAGAACTGCTCTAGGCCTTCCCTCTTCTCTCTCTCTCTCTTTCTCTCTCTCTCCTCTCAAAACAACAAAATAAAATTAAAATTAAATTAAATTACAAAAAAATGAAATAAAATGAAATGAAGATTTTTCCCAGACATTTACAAATACCAGAGTATTTACCAGCACACCAGAACTATACAACATGTTAAAGAAAATTCTTCAGACAAAATTTAAATTATATAAGGGGGAAATCTTGGTCCAATCAAATAAACAAAAGCATTGGGAAAATAAATGAAACCGAAAACTGGCTTTTTAAGAAGATAAATACCATTGATAACTCTCTAGCTAGGTTAATCAGGAAAAATAAAAAAAGAAAGAGAAAACATAAATTACCAATATCAGAGAAAGGGAATATGAGTACAAATTTTACAGGTTAAAAAAATAATAAATGTATATTATGAATAGCTTTATACCAATACATTTGAAAACTTATGAAATTTACAAATTTATTAGAGCTCACACAAAAAGAAATAGTCAAAATGGCCCTATGTCTTTTTCTAAAAATTAAATTAGTTCCTAAAATCTTTTCAGAAAATAAATGCTAGGAAAAAATGTCTTCATTGGTAATTCCTACCATATATTTAGAAAATAACAGTTTTTAGAAAATAGAAGAATGATTTTTTTACAACTAATACTGGAGTTCGGCATTATTCTGATAGAAAATCAAAGACATTACAAGAAAGAAAATTATATACCAATGAAATTCATGAGCACACATGGAAATTCAATTCAACAAAACATAAAAGGGACAATACACCATGAATTTCTAGGTCCATAGTTTTGTCGGCTAAGAAGCCTACAAAACTGAACCTGGGAAACGGGAAATACTCTAATGTACTTGCTGAGAAATTTTTGTTTTGTTTTGTGTAAGTTCTTAGGACCTCAACATGTGACCTGTTGTTCCATCTTTTTCAATTATTCAATTAGGAAAATAATTATGTAAATGCGTATCAACAATTTTCTGAAATTTGTGTGTGTGAGGGGGTGAAAGTCGATGTAAACTGAATACATTTAAGTTGTTGGAACTTTTCATGGTATTTTACTCAAGCATGCAAAATTCTATCAAGTAACCACATCCTATAAATCTAGTTTTGTCATTCAGGGATAACTTTTTTTTCTTTATTATTGTTTTTGACAGAGAGAGCGAGAGAGAGATACAGAGACAGAGAGAGAACTGAACTCAGGGGACTCCCCAGTTCAGCACATGGGTCTGCACGGATTCGATCCTCTGTCCCCGGCGCTGCGAAGTGAGTGCTTAAGCCACTGTGCCATCCCAGCTTCCCCTCAGGAATAACTTCTAACCAGAAAGGTAAATTTGGGAGAAATAAAAGATGAGAAAAATTGAATGGGTCGTGTGTCTATGCAGAAGCAAAAGGAAGAAGCCAAATCAAGTTCTTCTTTCTTCCTCTCTTGCATTTTCCCCAATTTCACCGAGATATTATTGACATATAACATATGTTAGTTTAAGATATACACTATGATTTGATACATATACTTGTATATGTGAAGTAAATACCACAATTAGCTTACTTCTCTTCCATTTTTAAATAATAGCAATGAATTATGACATACAGATTCTTAGAGGAAAGTAGTTAATTTCCTGACTCAGTGCTTCTTCTATAATCCTACTCACTGATAAATATCTGAACAGAGGGAGCCAGAACACTGTCTGTCAGCTAACACTTTCTCATAGATCCAACCCTGCCTGGGCTCCAGTACCAGACTAGACTAATTCTTGCTAGTGTTGTCTTTCAGCCAGGAGCCTCCGCCAACAACTTCAAAAAGATACCATACTTGCCTATTCTGGACTAAATTGCCCCACACTTTGACACTCCAAAAAGGATTTGTTTCTAGATAGTGACAAATGCCCATAAAGTCAGTACCCTTAATTAATGAACATTTTTGCATTATTGGATTTATTTTTTAACTCTGAGAAGTAGCAAAAACATATTTTTGTCATCAATAAAGGTCAAACAATTTTTTTGCTTTTTTAAATATATTCCCTTAATGTTGAAATGTTCAATAATTTTACAAATCAAAGTTTGTACCTGAAAGAAAAAAGTAATGGAATCCAAAAAAGCATGGAAAATTTTAAGTGAAGTCTTAATTTTTATTTATTTTTTTGTATCATTAATATAAGAACAGCCCTATTTTACAAAGTATTTATTGCATGTCAACACTGTGTTAAACACCTTATATGTAATATTTTACTTAAAATTAAGACAATAATCCCTTGAAAAAGTGATTATTCTCAGTGTGCTTATAAGAAAATTGAGGTTTAATGAAGTTAAGTCATTGCCCATGGCTGCACAGCAAATAAGCAATAAAGTTAAGATGCAAATTCAGTCTGTCTGCCTCCAAAGGCATGACTCTGACTCTGACTCTTAACCACTGAACTGTGCTATCTCTTGAGAAGACATATAACCTGAGTACATCAAGCAATAACGTACAAATCCAAAAACAGATTGGCATGCCTGAGAACACACAAGACTATGAATGTTTGCAATTAAAATGATCTTCACCAATAAACAACTTACAGTATTTCCTATCACATACCAACTAATCATTAATCAGTACTCAAAATAAATTGTATATAATGAATGTATAAAATAACATTTTAAGTGTTATAAAAATATGTTGTTTCTATATTACTTATGCATTAATTTTTCTCTATATTAACATTTCTATTAAAATTTTTTAAATATTACTAAATTTATTCACTTAAAAGTATAATAAAATTTCAGAGTCTATAAAGCTTTATACATAATTTAAATAGAAAAAATTTTTTAGTATTGCCACATACTTTTATTTATTAATTTTTAAAGACTTATTTTATTGTTTTTGAAAGAAGGTGAAAAAGAGAGAGAGAGGAAGAAAGGGCCCAGAGTAGTCTTCATAATTATACATCAATAATTGTGACATAGTTTCATTCCACATAGGTGCATGTGAAACTGCAAAAGGCGGGAACCAAACTGGGGCCCTCCCACACAGGAAGTGAGAATCTTCACCACCATCTCAGTGGCTTCCAGTTGTGCAGCAGTTCAGCATGTGGGTTTGCACAGGCCAAGGTCAGGATTCTATCCCCAGACCTTCCAGTTGCAAGGCAAGTGTTCAACTTGTTGCACTATCTCAGCATCCCACCACGTGCTTTTATTCATCAAAATTTAGTTGTCCTGTTTTCTTTGTGCTGTATTGTTTCTTATTTTTATGTACTTTTGAGTCTTCATGTTTTATTTAGAGATCCTATTTTTGATACAAATAACAGTATTGAGCACTTTTTAAAACTCTGTTCCACTCTGAAGATACATAAAATGCATTTATTTTACTACAACCCAATTAGATATTATTGTTGTATCTAACAGGATTTCTGTTTGACTGTAACTAACAGAGTTCTGACGGAGGGATGTAAGCAAATGGATAAATATTTATCTCCAGGAACAAAAAATCTAGGGGTTCAGGGCAATTGTCATTGAGAAAACAGGCTTTTCTATCTTCCTGCCCTGGCATCCCAAACACTGGATTCTGCATCTCAAAGTATTACATTTGTTCCAGACAAGGACTAAGCTGGAAAAAAAAAAAAGAACTGAGTATTTTAATATCATTGGCCAAAATTAAGTAAATAGAGCCATGGCCACACCCAGCTGCAAAAGAGACTGAAATATATAGTATAAATTTCACTCTACTTAGCTCACAAACCTTCAAATAGAGAAAAGCTAGCAAGGGAGAAGAAACAGATGCTGTACAAACACATCTACATGATTTGCTTCTTTTTAATAATACTGGGTAGGAAGTCCTGCCTGTTTGTTTTCTGACAATGGCTGCTATGTTTGCAACGCTAATTTTTCTCAAAGTATCTTCATAAAAGGAGTTAAAATGTAAATATCAATGGCAAGTAAGTTATTTTTGGTGCTCTTTGGTACTCTGATTAGTTAATTTCATGCAAAAAATGAACGTCCTTCATTTCATCACTCACCTGATTTTAAACCTCAACTGTATGCATCTATTTATATATGAATTCTGTTATGTGCTTTTTGATATATTTTAAGACAATCCTTGTGCTTCAGCCTTTCAAAGATTCAGTCTAGGTTGCACACATTTTCCAAAGATTTTTTTTTTCATATTATTATATTTTATTGTTAAATTTAATGGGGTGACATTGGTTGGTAACAAT